>JAOTQJ010196020.1:0-20739 GCA_025642045.1 Solanum sejunctum
AATTTAAATTACGCCATGTTCGTCAACTTTTCCAATAAAATGATTTACTTCGATTGAATTAATTACGGGGTCTAACAATCATGTAGGCATAGAGTATGTGTTAGTACTTGGAATGTACTAAGTATGTATGGTGGAATGCAAAAAAGGTGATATGCCATAAAAATCAAGATACATGGTCATAACCAATAGGCATAAACTTAATATGAAACATATGCTTAATGCCTTACACAAATATGTATGAGAATGGCCAAATAAAGCACCCACTCACCTTATGGTATTACCTTCTTGGAGAGTGTCATAAATAACCTTACCTTACGGCATAGCTTTTTCAGTAGGTAGTATAAGATGTCCTTTACCTTATGATACCATCTTTTTAGTAGGAATTAAGAGGTGCCCTTATCTTGCAATACAATCTTTTGGTAAGAGAGATGTCCTTACCTTACGATATAAATTTTTTGGTAGGAGAGATGTCTTTACCTTATGATACAATCTTTTCAGTAGGAGAGATGTCCTTCATGTACAATATAGTCTTTTCGGTAGGAGAGATGTCCTTACCTTACGATACAATCTTTTCGATAGGAGCTGTGATTTGTTCTACCTTACGACATGTCGTTTTTGGTAGATAATATAAGAATAGATTACCAAACCATCATATCAAAGTATCAAGAAGGGCTTCATATTATTCATAACATTCTCATGAGCTCATAGCATACGTATTATCCCTTCAACATTCTTAATGTTCATAATTTACATATCGTATAATAGAACATTCATCAACATAGAAGTTTATCAACAACTTAGAAATTCTTGTCATGTAATTTCATCAAACACATAGTGGGTTCATGACACTTGTTCAAAATCATGTAACTCAAGAGAATAAGAAGGAATAAACCAATTCAATTCAGCTCACGAATATTTTAGTAAAACCCTTATTTTGGGTATCTTGAAATTCATCACAAAATTCACAATAGTTCATAGTTTTCATAGTTCACATCATGTAAAACTTCAATAGATATAAATCAACTCATGGTATGAGATTAAAATATATATTCATGCATAATCAATTAATACTTGATAAAACCCAACATAATTTATGTTCATGATTCATAATAAGAGATACCTATGTGTAATACAACTTGAAATAATGCAACTTTTATACAGTGAGAAAATTGGGCTCCATGGGTGAAAGGACCCATGGATGAAGATTCAAATACCTTAAACTTAGATTTTCTTGGGATACATTTGGGGAAGACTTGAAGCTTGAGATGAGTTCTTGAGTCCCAAGATTGAGCTTGAAATCCTTGAGTTTGAATTAGAGATTTGATAAAGTCTTGGAGAGGTTTTAGAAAGCGTTTTGTGAATTTTAGATTGAAAGAAATGGCTACATATGGAAGATTTCATGTTTAAATGGGCATTGTGCTATTACCCCAATGCCCTAGGACGAAATAAGAAAACTGGGAAAATTTTGCAACGATCCGTGCCCCTGGCGTAACGGAGGCCGGGACACTCTCTGGAATTCATAAATTAGCAAAAATTATTTCTCACTATGGGTCTTCTAAAATCCTGGTTATACCCATTTCCCACTCAATTTTGCGCTTTGATCAAGAATATAAAATCAAATTTCTAAAATCACGCATAGATTTTGAGATATATGAAAATTATTATTATGGGCATTCCGAAGCACATGAGGGGTGTTTCATTCATAATCGATGAAAATTTTGAAAATGATATTAAGGTTTTTCTTTTTTTTTAAGAAAAAAAAACTTGATGAAATATTTAAACTGCAAACATCAAATAAAAATCTGCATCAAAATCTTTAAATTCAATAATCACATTCAAGAGAGATGAATACGGGATTAAAAGACAAACAAGAAAAAAAACATAGAGAGAAGGTTTGGGCTGAGAATCTAGCTTATTAAATTTTAGAAAATAAAGTTAAAAATAGCAAAAAGAAAAAGAAAACTTAGAAAAAATAAATAACCAACAATAGTATATCAGCATTACCTGATGATTTAAAATATTTAGTATAATGACTATGCACAAAACTTAAATTCATTACAAAATAAAGGGTAATGATTGGTAAGTAGTCAAAGATTGTACTTTCCTTTTCAAGAAAAAGCTTATTTCATTAAGGCAGGCCTGCCCATGTGTATTTAAACTTGGATTAGATATTACTATAATTTTTTATTAGATTAACTTTTAGGAAAGAGTTAATGAAAAAGTGATGAAAATCCTTTAAGAATAATAACATATTCGATAAAATTCTATAGAGTAGGTCTAGAGAGGATAGAGTGTACCTAGACCTTACTACTACCTCATAGAGAGAGGAGGCTCCTCTCAATTTGCTCTCTCTCTATTTTTCCCAAGTTTCTATTTTGATGGTTAATACGTGGAATAAGTTAGATTTAATTATTGAACAATAATAACATATTTGATAAAGTTTTATAGAGTAGGTCTAGAGAGGATACAATATACCTAGACCTTACTAATACCTCATAGAGGGAGGAGACTCCTCTCCATTTTCTCTCTCTCTATTTTCTCCAAGTTTCTATTTTAATGGCTAAAACATGAAATAAGTTAGATTTAATAACTGAAATTTAATTGATCAAACACTTCTCTGTTGAAATTTTATTTAATAAAATTATTATTAAGTATTTTAAATGAATGGTTGTGTCTTCTACTGAAATGGTGTGTCATTTAAATGAAAGGGTATGTCCTTTCATTCTTTGGTATCACCAATTCTATTTAAGTTCAACTTCTGTAGAATTTAATCATAACTTTACAAAATATTTTGTCATCAGCATTCAGCAAAAGATCAAGTTCAAGTATTGTTTTCCAATAGAATTTCTTCACTTTTTGCTTAGTGGAGAAATTTATTGGTTTATCGTATCCACTAAAATTATTTATGCAATCCCATAGCAATCTCAAAGAGAACTGGAACCTACTTAACTATTTTCCCTCTTTTGGCTATTAGGAAGTATTACTAATTAACTCCTACTCCTTTTCTTTTTTTTTTCTATCTGAACCAACTTTTGTGATATTCTCATAAATTTGTTAGGTATATTTTTTATTTAATTCTTTCATACTTTTTGAGAGTGAAGACCTACTTAGTTATTTTCCCTTGTTTGGATATTATGAATGAAGTCCTACTCTTTATCTTTTTTCCTATTTGTGCCAACATTTGTGATGTTTTTTTGGTATATTCATTACGTCGTTTGATGCTCTAATTTTATTTTATTTTGATAGTCAAGACCTACCTCCTATTTATCCATTTGTGTCATCTTTTATAATGTTTTCTTAAATCTTTTGTGTAGACAATTGACTTATGCTAGCTATAAAAAAAATTTAACCAACTCAATTCGAGTATGCATATAAAATTGATAAAATGAATTAAGAAAATATAATATTTATTAATTTTTGGCCTCACTTCATACATTTTCAAGTTACGTCTTACCTTGGACGTTTATAAAAAGTATCAGATATATTGAATCCCAACATAATAATTAAAAGGGATAATATAAACAACACTATACAAAAACAAGACAAAATAAAAATAACAACATACACCAGCGTAATAAGATGTATTAATGGGACCACTGACCACTGAAAAAATGAGATGTATTAATGGTGTTTCCAACCGCAAGTCTACTTGATTTGAATTCCAATTTGTTGAATCAAAATTGTAGACCAGTTTCACGCTTGCGAAATAACAAGTTTCCTCTCAGAAATGTTATCTAAAGAGATTGTTCATTTCTTGCCAGTTAAGGCAACTTTTAGTATTGAAGATTATGCCAAATTATATATCCAGAGTTGGTGAGGTTACATGGAGTTCTATTGTCCATTATTTTGGCTTATAGTACTCAATTTACCTCTCACTTTTGGAAGTCATTCCAAAGAGATCATGGTGCCAAAGTGAAAATCAAGAGGCACTTACCAAATCAAAATCTTATTTACACGTGCTTCTCAATATCCCAAATGACACCTTGCTCAGGGTTGGTTTGCTTTAAATGTCCATTTCTTCTCTATAAGTTACGATAATTCCACACTTCTCCTAAAGGGAGATAGACTTAGGCATAAAGTTGCATTTTTAGTTGTTTTCAGTGTCAAAGTTTGACTTTAGTCAACATTCGGTGTTTGAAAGCTAGGGTCAAAATTTTTCTAGTTCCAGTAGTTTTGGCTGGTAAAACTAAAGCTAGAAATGGTATCATCATAATTTTTGGAGTTGTCGAGGGAAGTTTTGGTATTTTGAGTTTTAAACTAGTTTATTTAACTTGCATTGGTAATTGTGTAAGGAAACCTCAAAATCGAATTTTGATTATTCCTTTCAGTTCAGATCGCTGTTTTTGGTGTGGATACATGTCAGGTTTGTGAAATTTGGATTTCATATGATTTTTGAGGGTTCATTACGAGTTTGGAAATTGTTTAGGCATTGCTAGTGCAAAGTTTTCTGGTGCAGGTAAAAATCTTCTCCCCATTCCCAGGGTATGGTGTACTTGTCGTGTAAAGATCTCCATATTCGTAGAGTCCTAGATAGTTGTTCGTTCATCTTTCTCCGCAGTCACGGATTGGCCCCAGTGTTCGCGGTGCTCTTTGACCATTCACTTCAATACATTTGCAGAACCTCTTTCATGTTTGTGGAATGTAATTAACCGATCTATTAATAAGAATTAGAGAGCCTCCATTTTTACTCCATTTTCAAAATCTCCAAGCTTTTGAGGTGATTTTTTGATGAGGAGTTTAATTATTGGGAATATTTTGTGTAAGTGTTTCTAACATCGTTTTGGCCAATTTCCATGATTTTATCTAGATTTTTTATTAAATTGCATGATTTTGGATGTTAAAAATTGTAGATTTTTAGTCTATGATTTTGAAACTTTAAATGGTGATTTTCGTATTCGATTTGAACTCGATTTTAGTGGAATTTTCTCCCACGGACTCCATTTTTCTTGTAGAACCTACTTTTAAAGTCAATTTTTGAATTTGAGAACTTGGAATTTTAGCCCTAATTTTGATCATTTTCCCTAAGCCTAGTTCGTTAAATATGAGTATCAAAATTCATCTCATTGATTCGTAATATCTATTTTTGATGGCAATTGATGGATTTGGAGATCGTTTGGAGGATTAAATTGATTGAAAGCTTGTCTGAGTCCAGTTTTAGCATCGAGATAGGTTTAGCTAACCTTTTTGGGACTAGATTTGAGTTATTGAATATGTTCATGTGATAACTGAAAGATGTAAATTGATTCATGAGAAATTGAATTGATATGATAAAATTGTGATTGAAATGTGATATCGATTATGCCAAAATTTGAGTAATTTGTGATTCTATATGTAAATTGAGATGAAATTATTAAGAACTGAGATATGTTGGATATTAATGTTATAAAATGAGACTTGTGATACCATTTGGAAGAGTTATGTGATAAATTAATGATAATTATGAAACCGTTGAGATATACGAGCATATTTTGGGATTTGAAGAGCTAAATGTCATTGTCATTCTAATTATTGATGATATAAGACTTATTGGTGGCCTTGTGGTTCTAGTTGATGCACTTGGCATAGCCTTGTGATGTTTTTTTTTATTTTGCACATTATTATCATGCCATATTGCATATATATGCTCGTATTGTGGCATTGACATATATATATATATATATATCTCATAATGCATCTTTGAGATTAATATTTATATAACTGAAATTTAATTGATCAAACACTTAAAGCATGGAGATAAGTACTCATCCAAAGACATATGATAAATTATTGTAATGGTTAATGTTCTCCTTCTCCAGCGAAGTTGGAACCCATTTTGATCATGTTTTAAGTTTAGGAGGGGTTGAAAAAAAGTCAAGAATGACCCTCTCGAAAAATTGAAAATTTTCTCTTGGGCATACCAAGTTCATGTCACAGACTTGGTCATTTTTGGGGTTTTCGTCAAAGAACTTTCGATCAAGTATTCTAATCCTGTTGAAAATATTAGAATCCCAGTTAAGTGAAAATCCACTATAAGTCCGTGACGCGAACATGTTGCGCACTTATCTGGAATTGCATTTTTGCATTGAAAAATTATTTTTCTTTCTGGTTGCTCTAAAAATCAACCAAGAGCATTTCCACACATAACTTTTTATGTTTTTCATAATTTCGGCCTTGGATTTGCCAAAATAGTTTTGTGGAATATCTAAACATGTATAAGTAAAGAAACTTTTGATGGGTTTAATATGGATCCTCCTTCAACTGTCAATAGTCAATACATATCCAAAAAGTCACATCTTTCTTATTAAAAAACAATATAGGAGATCCGTTGGGAGAAACACTCGGTCATATGAACCCCAGATCTAGCAGACTATGAAGCTATCATTTGAGCTCCTTAAGCTCTATAGGATCCATCTGGTACGGAGGATTTGCGATGGGCTTATTTTCCAGTTCAACCTCAATAGTAAAATCAACCTTCCACTTAGGTGGTAACCCTTGTGAATCTACTATAAACATATCAGGGAACTCATATACAACTGGAGCAAACTCCATAATAGGAGTCAGTTTTCACATAACACACATGAGCTAAATAAGCTGGATGCCCTGCAGATATCAATCTCCAAGCCTGAATGTATGATATACCTGTTAGAACTTGACTCGCAGTCCTTTGCCAAACCACTGGAAATATCTCTGGGATCACAAAGATGACAGTCTTGTATAATAATATAAAATAGCTTGATATGAGGCCAATCAATCCATACCCAAAAAATAAAGTCAAAGTCCAGCATATAAAGTAACATCAAATCAGCCGAGGTGTTAAAACTTTGATGAGTAACTATACAACCTCTGCAAACCTAATCAATCACAAGTGAATCCCCCACTAGTATTGATACACAAACCCGAGATGATAGAGGCTCAGGAGTCACACCTAGGAGGGAAACATAATACGCAATCATATAAGAGAATGTTGAACCTAGATCAAATACGTCTGAAGCTAGTTGCTAGCATACAGTAATCGTACCTATGATGGGTTCATTAGAAGCCTCACCTCGGCCCATGCTGGTACGACATACAAGTGGCCTTGACGGCATCCCTCTTAAATATCACTGTTGCCCCTAGCTATACCACCCTTGATGGGACCTCGGGAACCCTGTTGATAACCCTTCTAGTCCCTATACTAATCATCTTTGAAGCCAACACTTCTAGTCCTCATAATGGTCATCCCGGTGGCCACGATCTGGCCCCTACCCCTGCCACCAGGTGAAAGAGCTGACTTGGTAGGCTATGGGGAGGCAAGTATTGCTCTATGCTTTGGATAACCTCTGAGCCAATCACCAGGTGCCCTACATCCAAAACAACCCGATATAGCCTTGCCTCTGTAGTCACAGTCGTACATTCCTAATCTAGTTGTCCTGGAACCCTGACTACTAGTGAAGTATTGCCTAACTAGCAGTGAAGAAAGGAAATCACTCTCACTTTATCTGCACCCGACGGGTAAGAGAAACCACCCTTATTGGAAGTACCTTAGACCAAATAGCCACCCTAAGAAGCCTGTAGTGATGCTCAGCATAATATTTGTACAGGCAAGATTTAAGAACTCGCCTAGTATTATAGAATTTAGGTCCCGCTGAGGCATAATATACTGTAAGCTCTGGTAGTATGTATGAATATCACAATGCATGATGTACAGATAATGCCTCTAGATCTGGAGCGCAAACACTACCATCGCCAACTCTAGGTCATGCATGGGGTGGTTATATTTTTAGGCCCATAATTGATGAGAAGCATAAGCAATAACTCAACCCTGCTGGATCAATACATAATCCATCCCGGTATGGGACGCATCACAATATGCCACAAAGCTCTCTACTTCAACAAGGAGGGTCAGAATAGGAGCGGTGGTTAGCAACTCTGTAGGCCTCTAAAAATTGGCTGCATAGTAATCGAACCACGCAAATGTCATACCACGGCAAGTCAATCAAGTCAATAAAGAGGCAATGTTCAAAAAATCCTCAGTAAACCCTCCATAATACGCTGCCAACACAATAAAATTTCAAATCTCTAACACTAAAGTAGGACTAGTCTAGCCACGTATCACTTTGACCTTAGCTGAGGGACTGTCTCCACCTACAAGCAAAGGTATATGTCGCTAGAGCTACACTGGTCAGGATCAGTAAACCACTCTTTTTCATCTGGTGTAAGTTGATAAGAAGTTTTGATCCTTGTAAATTGAACTAGCAGGCTTGAGTCTACTCGAATTGGGCCTTAGATCAGCCATGAAGAGATGGGAACCAAATTCTGTATATGATTTTCTTGATACTTTAAAGTGTTCCTGCGATGCTTCAAATCCTGCTCAAATATAAATGGACTGACAACATCACCCTAACACTCAGAGTAAAGTCTCATAAAATTAAAGCTTGAGCTTTCCCATACATGATTACATATCTTTCCACTATGTAAACAATGACGAGTTACTCTTTGTATACCGCAAGTTAAAGGTTATATAGTTCTTCTGGGTGGAAGTACCCATAATTAAAGGCTATACCATTAAATCATTAATGAAGGCCAAACTGGGAAAAGGGATAGGGTAGACCACTAGCTATGTTATACCTTATCTTAGTGAAAGCATAGAAATTCCCTGTATTAGAAACTAGGTTGTACCCTAGGTTAAATGACAAGTTGTAATCTGGGTTATAGGTCAGGATAGGGTATACATAGTGGGTAGAAGTCCCACTTAGATGGTTATGTCAAAATCATTATTATGCATACATAATTGGTTCACAAGCTCCATCCAAACTTGACACCCAAACTGTAATGACTTGGTTGGTCATTTTTGGCATTATCTGTGAAAATTTCTTTTTCGAAGCTTTCCTAAGTTTCTTTGGTCCTATTTTCAACTATTCAAATAGTTGTAATTGGAATACTGAGTCTTAAAAGTTGAAAATATGAATTTTAGCTTTTTGTGGCTTAGTTATTAAAAAAGTGAGTTTTTGCGTCATTCTGAGTTTTAGCAGTCCGATTTGGGACCTCTCAATTTCATTAGCTCCGAAATGTTGAAATGAAAATTTAGGAAGTTTTGAGTTTGAGTTTGGTTTCAGAGTTAGAAAGATCGTATTGGAATTTGATAGTTTCATTAGTTCTAGATGGTGAAACTAACACTAAAAATGATCTCAAAATTATTTTTGGAGTTGCCAAGGGCAGTTATGGTATTTTGAGTTTTGAACTAGTTTTATTGACTTGCATTGGTAAATGTAGTGAGGAGGCCATGAAACTGTTTTTCGATGATCTCATTGAGTCCAGATCGTTGTGTCTGGTATGTATACATATTTGGTTTGTGAAATTCAAAGTTCAAATGAGTTTTGGGGGTCTATTCGAGTAGGGAAACCGAACTTGGCATTGTGGTTTTTCTATATCTAGTGCAAGCATACTTCTTCTCTGCCTTCGTAGAGAATCCTTCGTGTTCGCGGAGGTGTGAGTCGACTGAGCTCCACATTTGCTAGATAATTTTAAACTCGTAAAACACTAGTTTGATCCATTTTTGAACTTCCAAGCTTTTTGGGTCAATTTTGAAGAAAGGTTTGTGAAGATTCTTGTTGGGTAAGTGTTCATAACACTAAACTAATCAATTTCTATGAGTTTTACCTTGATTTTATATTTGATTTCATGAAATTAAATACCCAAATTTTGAAATTTTTAGACTTAAGTTTTCCAAACTTAACTATTGATTTCTTAATCAATTCAATCTTGATTTTCATGGTAGTTTCACCCATAAACACTAATTTTCGTGTATAAATTGATTTCAAAATTTATTTTCAGATTTGAGACTTTTAAATTTTAGCCCTAATTTTGATCATTTTACCCTAAGCCTAAATTATGCCCATATGGATATCAAAAAGCTTCTCTTGATAAGTAGTATCTATTGTTTATAGTGGTTGATTGAATTAGGGGATTGATTTGACGAATTGAGTTGAATGAAATCTTGTCCAAGTTTGATTTCATCATTAAGGTTGGTTTGATTAACCTTTTAGACTGGATTTGAGTTATTGATCTTGTTCATATGATAATCATGGGAATTAGATGGATAATTATATATTTGAGTTAATGTGTTTGAAAGAGGATGGAAAAGTGATCTTGGTTGAGCCAAATCATGGCATAATTTTGATCCTATTGATGATCTGAGATGAGTTATGATGAAACGATGAGCACTTAAGATAGCATATGACTAAATGAGACATGTGAGATCCACTGGGACGAGTAAGGAATGGTATTATTAATATACTTGTATTGTTGGAACTAGTTAGGTTCAGGTGCATTGTTGTATATGTATATTTGGGATGAAATAGGTGTGGTATCATTGTCATGCATGCATATTTGGGATGAGATAGGTCCAATATCATTGTCATTCTTTCATATTTAGGACAAGTTAGGTCCGACAATATTGATATTCTTGCATACTTAGGGGGGGGGGAGGAAATCCGATATTATTAACACTCTTGATTACTGATATAATTATGATGATCTAAAATATGATGATAGTTTGGGCATTAGCTGTTACACTTGATATTACTCCTTTAGTACATATGATCATTATTAGTTTCATGCATTTATATTTTTATTGTAATGCTATTCTCATGTCTATATGCATATTTGGGTTGCAGTGTTGATTTAAATCTATTATATATGGTTTGTAACATTCCTTGACCCGGGTAGGAGGCAAGGACATCATGATTCACATTGGTACCACCCCCTACAAGGTAGGAAGGCAATGATGAAATTCATACTTTATAGTGCCTTGATCAAGGGTAGGTGGCAAGGACCTTGGCATCATGTTATTACCTGATCACGGGCAGGTGGCAAGGTTTTGGCACTCTAATATTTATTGACCACGGGCAAGCGAAACGTTTGTGGTATTCTGATATAAGTTAACCACGGGAAAGTGGCAAAGGCGGTGACACCCTTGGTATTTTTATTGATGAGTTGTGCATTATATTTCCCATTATGGTTGTATCGCATCAAGGAATCTTGAGGATCACTTATCTCATTTTTATTCTTATTGTTATTATTATTGTTGTTATTATTGTTATTCTTTGTAATGACCCCCCAAAAGAGTGCCCAACAATGTGCTTCGGAAGTGCCCAGAATTATAATTTTCATATATAATATCTCAAAATCTGTTCATGGTATTTTAAATCTAACTTCATATTCTTGAGAAGGGGGTCATTTTGAGTGTAAAATGGGTCTAACCCTGATGTAAGAGCAAACATTTGGTAATTTCAATTTTCACAATTTTACTTATCTAGTGTTGTCCATGATGGTACTGTGACACGCCTTAATCATGGACATGTGTAAATTCAGCCTTCGTAATAGTTCTGCATCGTGGACCAAATGCGAACCTGTGTTAATTCTGCCCAGTTATTTTTCTTGCTGTCCAAGGTTTTTAAATCTTAGGCCCAAGTTTTCCCAAACATGAATATACCTATACTTAGTCATTTTTTACTCTCATATCATTTTACACATTCTCTAATATTCACTTAAACACTTAGTCTTATATTTCTCTCAAAATTCAAGTGCCAAAACTCTCTCCAGATCTTATGGAATTCAATCAAGCTTGAAATCTCCATCTCCAATCTTCACCAAGTTCATCTCCAAGGCTAAGGTATGTGGGTTTCTTTCATGGGTTCTTTCACCCATGATACCCAAGCTTCCTTTCCTCAAAATTGCATTATTTAAAGATGATTTACTCATGGTTCTTATTTATTATGAAAATCACTGCACATTATGTTGAGGTATATGAAAAGTATGACTATTTTGCTCTGTTTTGAGCTATGAAACCAAGATCTATTATAAACTTTGATGAAGGGTTTTGATGTATATTGCTTGAGGGTGTTACCAAGTATCTATTGAAGGTTTGACATGGAAATTTCTAACATGATTTCACTCTTGAATTGGATGGTTTTACACTAGCATTACACACCCTCTAAGTGTTTGATAAAATGTCTTTTAGGGATTCTTTAAGTTTTGATGATCTATTGGTTGAATTATGATTCAAGTGACTCTATGATGATTGCTAAGTATGATAGGTTTGAGTTAAGGATAACAAGAAGGTGGTTAGAACCCCTTAAGGATTATGATATGTGTGTACATTATTTTCCCTGGTAAGGCTATGTTATGGTCGGTGCTCTAGATGGCCTAGCATGTGTTGATGATCGTTGTAAGAGGTGACTAGAGAGGGTCATAGGTTGGCTAGATTGGGGGGTTAGGTTGGAGGAAGTTAAGCATGGTGGTGTAATATTCTCGATGGTTCCCAATCTTCTTTGGTTGGGAAGGTCTAGATTAAGCAAAGCTTGATTCCATTTTATTAGGGTTGAAAGTTTTGTGTAAAGAGATGGTAGAGTGGAGGTTGCCTCCCAAGGGGGTATGGTGTTATATGGTACCAAGTGGACTACGTGGGTTTAAGGTTGATAATTGAGTTTGGGACTATAAATCCTTATATAATGTAGAGAAAGGTTGGTGAGGTTGCTTACGGATTAGAATTACCTAGGGATATTGTTATGGTTAGTCTAATTTTGTATGCTTTTAGGTTGAGGGGATGTGTTGGTGAATTTAGTGTCATATAACCCCTTGAGATTGTAGGTGTGGAGGATAAGTTGGCTTAGGAGAAGGTCCCGCTGGATGTATTGGATGGAAGGGATGAAGGAGTTGATTTATGAGGACATGATGTTCCTCAAGGCCCATTAGTAGAATCACTAAGTTGATAGTGCCTCCCTGGGAGCCGGAGAGGGCATGAAGAAACAATATTCATATCACTTTCATTCTATTCAAGCTTATGATAACACGTCAAGTCCTTTCGAATTCCAAGCCTTATGTTTCAGACCCTATGTCATTGCATGCATTCATGATTATATTGAGAAAGTCCATGATTATTTTACACTTATAAGGAGATTTTTGAAATGATGTTCAAGTGAATTATTGCATCTCTATGTGGGCTGAATTTATCATGTTTAAATCTTTTATATTTTTTTTATATTCGGGGATGAATGTTTCCAAGGGGGAGATATTGTAACGACCCTAAAAAAAGGGCCCAAAAATGTGCCTCAGAAGTACCCAGAATTAGAATTTCCATATATCTCAAAATTCGTGTGAGATATCAAAAATCCGACTTCATTTCTTGATCGGGGGGCATTTTGAGTGAAAAATGGGTCTAACCTCGATTTAAGAGCAAATGATTGGCAATTTCAATTTTCACAATTTTGCTTACCTAGTGTCTATCCACGATGATACCACGATGCGCCTCTATCACAGACATGTGTAAATTCACCCTCTGTGATATGTCCGCTTTGTAAATTCTGCCAAGTTATTTTTCTTATGGTCCAAGGTTTTTAAGTCATGGGCCTAAGTGTCCCCAAACGTAAATATATATGTATATATATACTTTATCATTTTTTACCCTTATATCATTATAAACATTCCCCAATATTCACTCAAATACTTAGTCTTATATTTCTCTCCAAATTTAAGTGCCAAAACCCTCTACGGATCTTAAGGAATTCAACCAAGCTTCAAGTCTCCATCTCCAATCTTCACCAAGTTTATCTCCAAAGCAGGTATGCGGGTTTCTTTCATGGGTTTCTTCCACCATGATACCCAAGCTTTCTTTCCTCAAAATTGCATGATTTAAAGATGATTTACTAATGAGTCTTATTTATTATGAAAATCATTGCACACTATATTGGGGTTTAAGAAAAGTATGACTATCTTGCTATGTTTTGAGCTATGAAACCAAGATATATTGTAAGATTTGATGAAGAGTTTTGATGTATATTGCTTGAGGGTGTTACCAAGTATCTATTGAAGGTTTGACATGGAAATTTCTAGCATGATTTCACTCTTGAATTGGATGGTTTTACACTAACACTACACACCCTCTAAGTGTTTGATAAAATGCCTTTTTAAGGAGTCTTTAAGTTTTGATGATCTATTGGTTGAGTTATGATTCAAGTGACTTTACGATGATTATGAGATTTCTAAAGATGTGCTTAAGTCATAAAAACGTTGATGATGCTGTAGGGACAGATTAATCCTCTTTCTTAAGATTATAACACTTGTGAGCGTTACTGAAAGGGTAATGTTGATGATGACCCATTTTTTTTATTGAAGTTAAGCTTACCCATTTTAGATCAATGATGTTAAGAGCAATTCGTGCCATGTCTCTATGTTTATTGCAAGTTATTAATGTATGATTATCTTATATATTCCGTATGATTAGATTAGCACCAAGTGGACTAGAGGCGAGTCCCTAAGTCCTAGAATACGTGCCACCACAGGTGAAGGGATTATGGGTGAGTCCCCAAAAATATCTAATAGGTGAGTACCCTAAATTTGAGGGCTTGAGGTGAGTACCTAAGTCCAAGCTTGAGGCGAGTACCCGAGTCCAAGAACTAGAGGCAAGTACCTGGTTCACATAAGGCTTACTGGACCCACTTAGGAATTAAGAGGTTCACCTTGGTAAGTGGCTTCTCCCTTTCATCCGATGTGGGGTTGACATTAGAGTTCCAAGTTGTAGCTCACTTGGTCTTATTATATGTCAGCTGAGGTCTCTTCCCACACTTATGTATTATGATCTATAGAAGTTGATTGAATAGTAAGCATTTTTTTTACTTTAAGCATCATTCATACATGTCATATTGTTAGAGTCATTCATTGCTTATGATTATACATTTTACCTATGATGTCTATCTATTTTGCATTGCATCACGCATAATAAGTATATTCAAATGTACTAACACATACTCTATGCCTACATGATATTACTATGTAGGAACTGGAGCCCCACTTTAGATCCTCCTCCACGTGGCTAGTATGACTTCACTTAAGCTTGTTGGTGAGTCCTCCATTCTGGGGACATTACTTATGATCTCTTGCTATGTATTAAGACTTTCACTCTTTGTCTTATGTATTGACTATGAGGGGTGAGACCAATTGCTTTATCTTAGCCCCCGCTCTTATCTTTATGTAGTATAGGTGTTGTTAGACAAGATATGTATCTAAGCTATGAGCCTTGAATCTATTGACTCTTATTGTTTATCATATTGAAGTTTCCCTTAGTCCCTTTATCGTTGTTTCGAATGTTTATTGATATTTTGTTGCTTTCGTGACCAATGATGTGCAATGATATGTTAAGAAGCTTGCTTGGGTCTCGTGGGTTCCCCATGTGTCGGGTCATGTCTAGGCCCTAGGCTTTGAGTTGTAACGACCCCAAAAAGTGCCCGAAAATATGCTCCTGAATACCCATAATTTTAATTTCCATATATCTAAATATTCATTCATTATTTCAAAAATCTGACTTCATATTCTTATTCAGGGGGAATAATTGAGTAGGGAATAGGTCTAACTCAAATGTACCATATCAAAATTCAAAAATTGCAAAAATGCGATTTAGGAGGGTCAACTTTAAGGGGGCATATCTCTTAGCACAAAAAGAAGTGGTGGCGCATGACCTATTAAACCAAAGCTCTTTGAATTATCTTTCTAACAGACTTGGTTTCACCTCATTTTGATTTCGAACGAAGAATTTATGCCCGTTTTCATAGAACTTGTTTGTGTAGAGATGCAAATTCCAGTGAATAATCTGCGTCAAGGGACCAGTGTTATTTTGGTCCTATTTTTTTTTTACTTCGGTCCTAGAATTTTGAGTCTTGGGCCTAAGGGTTCCCATACGTGTTTTTATCTATACTTAGCCTTAGTTCACCCTCATATTATCCTAAATATTTTCCAAGGCTCACTCTAACACTTAGACTAATATTTCTCTCAAGATTCAAGTCCCAAAACCCTCATCCGGATCTAAGTAATTCCTTCAAGCTTCAAGCCTCCGTTAAAATCTTCTTCAAGAAATCCTTCAAGGTCATGGTATGTAGGTTTTAGCCGTTGGGTTCTTTCACCCATGGTGCCCTAATCTCATTTTTACTCAATTTGCATAATTTAAAGTTTATTTTACATGTGGGACTTGTATATCAAGAAATTTACTGCACAGTGGTTTGACTTCATGAAAGTATAGTTGTTTTAGCATGTTTTGAGCTCTAAATCTTGGATCTAATATTGGATTTGATTAGGTATTTGATGTGAATGTATTGGGGATGTTGCAAAGTGTTGATTAGTTGTTTTACAGCAGATTTTCCTGCATGATTTCATCTCTAAATTGCATGGTCTTTTATCCCCATTACACACCCCCAAGTGTTTGATAAAATATCCAGCTAGGGTTTCTTGTGGAATTGAAGGCCTAAAGTATGAGATATGATATGATTGATGTTATGATGATAAAATGAGCTTATCTGCATGGTATATTCTATACAAAGTGTTGCATTAAACCATGCCCAATCTGGGGGGTCTAAGAACCTGGATGACCGAGATGGTATTTTTTACCCATTAATCGAGGGAAGGGTTAGTGCTTCTCCACCTAGTGATGGGCGGCATCATCACTAACCGAGTTGGCGGTTTGTACTCATCAACTGAGTGAAGGGTTAGTACTTTACTACCGAGGTGATAGGGCGGCATTATATATCGCCAACCGAGTTGGGCGTTTGCACTCATCAACTGAGTGAAGGGTTAGTACTTTACCACCTAAGTAATGGGGCCGCATCATCACTAACCTACCAAGGGCTTTGTACTTTAGAAATCTAATTTGGTCTATTCTACAGATATAGTATCCTATATAAGCATTAGTTATTTAAGCCTGTTTTACTCTAGCATTGATCATACGTGCCATATTTCTATATTATGCCTATTACATAATGTTATGCATTTTGATAATGATGCTTATCTCTTGTTGCATTGCATTCTACATACTTAGTACATTCAAATATACTAACCCATTCCCTTGTCTACATGATATTACCATGTAGGAACGGGAGCCTAAGTTGATCATCCTTCTCCTCCAAGTGGCTAGTCAGTACCACTTAAGCTAGTTAGTGAGTCATTCACTTTGGGGAACTTAGTCTATATTTCTCTTATTATGTATTTAGACATTCTTCTTTACATTCTATTTTGACTATGAGGGTGCGACCGGTTGCTTTGTCTTGTATCTTGGTCTTATCTATGTAATAGAGGTGTTGTTAGATATGTTATATATCTATGGTATGAATGTTGACTCTTTTGTCTCTTGATGTTGTTGTTATGCAAGCTTTCCCTTAGTCCCTTACCCTTGTTCCTAAACTTTTACATGTTACGTAAGTATAAATCTGTCTCTATTAGCCCCGATTCCCCTTGTTCATGTTTCTTGTGATATTTTATATTGCTTTCTCGACCAAGCATGTGTAATGATATGTTATGAAGCTTGCTTGGGGAACCTTCGGGTTCCCCATTCGCCGGCCACATCTAGGCCCTAGAGGTGGGTCGTGACATTGTTATTGTTATTAATCTCAAGTTAAAGATGGGGTGTGTGGATGAATAAGTCTAACACTTTAGATAGCCCTGTATACCTGGTATGGAGTTTGACAATCAATTCCTCAAGAATTAGCCTCAATCCGTTGATCCCTAGCTCTTTCTCCTCTTCTTTGCTCAAGATTTCGACTTATTTTAGCGTAAGTAGCTTTGGAATGGGTTTTTGAAACTTTTTTAGGCCAAAAACAACTTGTATTAGTCGTGGGTTAAGTCAAAGAGGGGTGGGTAAAAGTATAAAATGCCCCTTAATAGATTTAAAATTTTGAACTTTGATGGAACAGGTCACGGAACAGGTCTGCAACGTGGACCTGTCGCGCGCCTGCATATTTCTAGAAATTTAACTCCGATCAAAAAATTAAAAAAATTATAAGTGTGGGTCCGTGATAGGGTGCATCGTGGCCCTAGCGTACACAGTCATTGTCTTAATATTTCGGATAGAAAAATTATTTTTTGATCCAATTGCTCTAAAATTGGGTCAAGACCACTTTCCCACCTAGTCTTTTGTGCTGAGCGCAAATTTGGTCTCCAATTTTCTATATGAGCTTGGGAAGACGAATTATGCTCATAGATTCCATTCTAAAGGCAATTTGGTAATTTCACTGGGCATTACATTATCTCCCCCTTGGGATCATTGATCCTCGAATGATGAGTAGAGGTGGTAATAAAGCACGAGTGGACTGAAGACTTCTCTCAATACTTACTTGACAACTCAAACTCTAGACATTTCCTCAACCTCCATAAACTCTACTCAGACTCATGAATGGGCACATTAACTCAAGAATGGAAACAACAATTAAGATAAGGATAGGAGTATTAACATTGACATCATAGTCATTTGGCACAAAGTATTGTGGGTATTTGGTTCTCATAGTGTCCTCAGCTTTCCACATAGCTTCCTCAATGAATTGGTTCCTCTATAGGACTTTGATAGAGGCTACCTCTTTACTCCTCAGCTTACGAACTTGACAGTCAAGGATGTGGATTGGAATCTCCTCATAGGATAAGCTATTTTTTACTCCCGTGCTCTCAATGGGGATCGCCAAAGCAAGATCTCCAACACTTTTTCAAACATCAAAACATGGAATATCGGATGGATTCTATCTAACTCGAAAAGCAATTCTAGTTCATAGATGACCTTCCCAGTCCTCCTCAAAATTTTATAGGGACCAATATAGCACGGACTCAACTTTTCCTTCTTATCAAACCTCATGATGCCTTTCATGGGTGACACTTTTAAGTACACCCAATCATCTACCTCGAATTATAATTCTTTCTTCTCACATCTTATGTAAGACTTTTGGGAACTTTGTATAGCCATATCCATGGACTGGTAGACAAGATCAGGCCTAATTAACTCCACTTCATCGACCTCAAACCACCTAATTGGTGATCTACATCTTCTCCCAAATAAAGCTTCATAAGGGGCCATCTGAATTCTTGCGTGATAACTATTATTATATGCAAATTCAATCAATGAAAGATGATCATCCCAATTTCCCTTGAAGTCTAGGACACAAGGTCACAACACATCCTTTAACGTCTAAATGGTGTACTCGGCCTGACTGTCAATCCGCGAATGAAAGGTTATACTCAAATTTACCTTCGTAACAAATCCCTTCTGGAAAGATCACCAAAATTGTGAGGTGAATTGAGCTCCTCTATCTGTGATGATAGATAGGGGAACCCCATGTAACCTCACAATCTCATGAATATATAATTTAGCATACTCTTCAGTGTTAGTGGTCTTGACTTCTAAGAAGTGGGCTAATTTAGTCATATTATCTATGATCACCCATATTGAGTCATGCTACTTTATAGACTTTGGTAGACTGGTGATGAAATCTATATTAATCATCTCCCACTTCCACTTGGGGATCTCAAAGTTCTATGCCAATCCATATTGTCATTGATGTTCAACTTTGACTTGAGGACATGTCAGGCACTCAGAAACAAACTCTGCAATATCCCTCTTCATTCCACTCCATCAATAGATTTCTCTCAAGTCGGGGTACATCTTGGTAGAGCCAGGATGAACAGAATACCTAGCTATGTGCTTTGGCCATGATTCTCTCTCTTACACTGCTAAAATCAGAAATGCATAACCTATCCTGGTATCTCAACATCCCATCTCCCCTTTGGAGAAGACAATCACTTTCTATTTGTGGACAGCCTCCTTCAACTAGAGTATGATAGGATCTAGATCTTGCTTCTCCTTTAGCTATACCACAAGGGATGATGTGGACCCACTCTGGACATTGACACCTCCCTCATCACTTTTGTTAGAACCCATAACTTAAACCCCAAAAGTCCTTAATTGGTTCGATTTAATAAAGTTTGGGGACCGAACGTAAAATTTCTTTTAAGTTTGGTCCTTAAGCATAATTTGTGATGGGGTCAAGTGTACATGTACTCTCTTGTTTGGTCCAAGTGGTATACTTGTTGCCTATATATACAAGTGTGTACCTTGTACAAGATAATGAAGTCTCATACTTAGCAAAATTTGAACAAAAAAATATTGATCAAGCTCTAGAACCCTCTCAGGTCGCTACAGTAAATTTCACAAAATTCCAATTTTTCATATTTTCGATTATTTGACGCTTCAAACTCGGTATATTGAAGCCCCTAAGTAGCGTGGAGGTGTTGGTTGATCAAGAAAACACGTAGTTTAGTGGCTACTAAGGATTTGGGTGTAGTGAAAGATTCAAAGGTATGTTAACTTTTAGATTTGTTTATGTTAATTAAAGGTTGTGAAGTTGTTAGGAATGTGTATGAAGGTAAAACACAAAAATAGGATTGGTTGTTAGTGCAATTACGGATTTCGAATTTATGGTCGGATTGGAAATAAATTTGCATATAGCTATATATGGAATTGTTGTCATGTATTTGTGTTTGCTTGTCATGGAAATAGTCTTTATGGGGTGAAAGAAGTGTTAGAAAACTATTCAAAAGATTACATGAACGTTAGCTTGAATTAGAGTCTCGTCGAAGGTATAATGTTATATTTTAGCGTTGGGGGTTTGCGTTGGTCGTTTTGGTGATGTATTATGGTTTTTAGAGTATATTGGAAGGCTTGAATATGGCAGATATAAGTTGGAATCACTGCTGCCCTATTTTACTATTTATGTCACAATAGCATTTTGTGGTGTTTTTGATGTTGTGGTGGTATTGGAAAAGGTTTATTGATGTTGTGGGTTGTGGTTGTTGTTGTTGGTGGTGATTGATTATTTGAGATGAGTTGAATTCTCGGGATGGTGTATTTTAAGGGGAAATGCTGCCAAAATTTTTATAACATTTAGAACTAAAAAGTTAGGAATTAAGGTACGATAT
>JAOTQJ010196050.1:0-59888 GCA_025642045.1 Solanum sejunctum
AGAATTTCAGACTAGGTTATAAAGGAATTTGGTTTAGTATGTGTTTGCGTGCCCCTATCGGGCACTGGTCACGACCCTAGGGTGGGGCGTGACATTGAGAATAATGGGTAAAAAGAGAAATGACCTTATAGTATGCATTAAATCCCGAAACCAACTTCACCACAACATTCCTTGTGGAATTTTGAGTCACTGAACCTTTGAATCACCAAAATTGGAGTTGCAATGAGGTTTTTATAAGCTGATGCACCTTTGGACTATGATTGTCCATGATGTGCTGAAGCACATTTATAGACCTTTAGTCCCTTCTCCGTAAAGGTGGGAGGCTCTCCGCAAACTGAGGTATGCAAAGGCTGGCCTCCGTGAACGCGGAGTGCAAGTGCTTCACCAGCTCAAGTCCAGACTTCTCTGAGCTAATATTGAGGCTACCAATATCCATTTTCTACAAACGAATAATGTAACCACACTAATTTCAACATTCTGGATTTGACGGTGAAATCAAATTTACCACGAAGCCTTCTACAACAAAAAGAGCACCTCACATTTTTCTCGCTAAGTTTACCTAAAAGAATTGAGGGGGTCAAAATGCAACCGGAAGACCCTGCCAACTGACGGAGGGTCATTTTAGACTATTTTTGACATTTCAAAGCTGACCAAATCATCAGTTTTTGGTTCAGAGCATGTTAAGATGGGTTTTACCAAAACTGCTCTTTTTAGCTTTCGATTGACCTCATTTTACAACGTTTAGCTCAAAATCACACCATAATCGTATGTGCTCGAACCAACCATCCTTCTAGCATTAATCAGCCATTCCAGAGCTGATGCAACAACCTAAATCCCATTCTGAGGCCATTTACTAGGATTTTTTTGTTTTTCAGAAAACTCATTTTAGTAGTTTTAACTTCTCACTAACCTGCAAACTTGCACAATTCCCAACTAAAACAACCAATAGCCATTTTGACGGTCGCAACAGGTCATAATAAGTCTAAGGTAGCTATAATAAGGTTCAAAACAACATAAATAATACAGAAACATATAATTGACCTACTGGGTCATTACAATATCTCCCACTTAAAAGACTTTTATCCGCGAAAGTAAAGGTGTACTTGATGACTCAAATAGGTTGGGATGTTTCTCCTACATCTGTGCCTCCATATCCCAAGCAACCTCCTTTACTGGAAACTATCACCACTATACCTTAACCATCGATATGACCTTCAAATGCAGTTGTTTAGCATCCCTGGCTAAAACAGCAAGCAATTCCTCAACAAATGTCAGACGGTCATCTAGCTCAACCATATCATACTGCAGCACATGAGACTCATTTGGAATATATCGGTGCAACTTCGATACGTGGAACATGGGATGGATCGCAAAGTATGCTGGAGTCAGGTATCACTCATAAGCAACTAGCCCAACTCGCCTCAAGATCTAAAAAGGCTCCATTTTCTGTGGAATCAACTTACCCTGTATCCCAAACTAATGACCTCTACCAGGGGCAAAACTCTCAGAAATACATGGTCACCAACCTCAAACTTATGGTCAGCATAGCTTTGGTGCCTACTCTGAGTTGTCCTCAGTCTATCCTATATAACCCAAACCCTAGCGAGGGCATCCTGCAACAAATCTAAACTGTACGGACTTGGCTTTAAAGACTCAAAACACCCAACTAAAGTATTGCATCACTACCCATATGATGCCTCTAACAGTACCATCTGAATGTTGGTAAGATAGTTATTATTATAAGCAAACTCAGCTAATGGCAGAAACTAGACCCACTAACCTCCAAACTCCAACACATAGGCTCGTAACATATCCTGTAGAACCTATATAGTGTGTCGGACTGCCCATTAGTCTAGGGATGAAATGTCATGCTCAAATCAACCCAGGTGCCCAACTCTCAATGAAAAGACCTCCAAAAGTTAGAGGTGAACTATGACCCTCAGTTAGATCCGATCGATATAGGCACCTCGTGCAACCGAACAATCTCTTGAATATAAATAAGAGTTAACTGCTCAGCACTAAAGGTAGAACAAACTAGAATGAAGTGTGCAAACTTAGACAACTGATCAACTATCACCCAAATATGTTATAACCCCTGAAATCCTAAGGAAGCCCCACAACAAAGTCCATAGTCACATGCTCCCACTTCTACTTGGGAATGGACAACGACTGGAGTATCTCACTTGGCTGCTAATGCTCGGTGTTAACTTGCTGAGGCAATGCGACACAAAGTCTATAGTATTTCTCCTCATGCCATCCCACTAATAATGTTGCCTCAAATCTCAGACCCGAGTGGATAGAGTATCGAGAATCATGTACCTCTTGTCGAATCAAATGCATTAAATCCCCCACTCTAGGAACGCATAACGGACAATTGAATCTAAGAATCCCATCCAAATCAACTATAGCCTGACCCCTAGTACCCTACAACATTGTATCTTCGACACCCTTTAGTGACTCATCCTCGAACTAAAGGGCTCATATCTAATAAACAAATGAAGAATGTGCCCTAACAAAGGACAATACTAGGCTAGAATCTAAAATATCCAATTGGACCAATCGATTACCTAAGGACTGAATACCCAAAGCCAATGGTCGCTCCTTAAATGCCAAGTATGCTAGGCTGTCCATACTCACTGCCTTCCTATTTAAGGCATCCGCTACCATGTTTGCCTTGCCCTAATGGTATAAAATAGAAATGTCATAGTCGGCCAACAACTCAATCCACTATCTTTGGTGGGAATTAAGGTCCCTCTAAGTCATAAGGTACTGTAAGTTTTGGTAGTCTATCTCTAGATCTTGAGCGTAAACACTACCATTAACTCTAAGTCATAAGTGGGGTAGTTGCGCCCGTAAGCCCATAACTGGCGCAAAGCATAGCAGTAACACAACCTTCATATATCAATACACAACCCAATCCAACATAGGAGGCATCTGAATATATGACAAAGCTCTCTCCTTCTACAAAGAGGGTCAAAACTGGAGCAGCAGTCAGCAATACCTTCACCCTGCGAAAGCTGGCCTCAGACTCATCGGACCACTCAAATGGCACACCCTAGTAAGTCAATTGATTCAGCGAAGCAATAATAGTAGAAAAGCCCTCAACAAGCCACCTATAATTCCCTGCCAAACTAATAAAACTATGAATCTCTATCATTAAAGTAGGTCTAGGCTAGCTATGAATCGCATTTACCTTAGCTGGATCCATACTAATACCCTCACTGGACACCACATGACCCCAGAAAGTCATAGTCTCAAGCCAGAACTCACACATAAAAAATTTAGCATATAACCTATGATCTCGGAGTGTTTGTAGCATGATACAGAGGTGTTGGGCATACATCTCTCGACTTGGTGAGTATACTAGAATATGATCAATAAACAACAATACAAAAGAATCTAGATTTGGCTAAAATATTCAAGTTATCAAGTCCATGAAAAAGGCATGACTAGGAACACATAGTGCCTATAAAGAGTTTCAAAGGTAGTCTTCTGAACATCATCTGGCCGGATCCTCAATTGATGATACCCCGATCTCAAATCAACTTTAGAAAACACTGAGGCCCTCTCAACTGATCAAAGAAATCATCAATATACGATAGAGGATAAAAATTCTTCACCATCACTTTATTTAGTTGTCAATAGTCAATACACATTCGGAGAGTCCTATCTTTCTTTTTCACAAACTAGAAAGGAGCTCTCCAGAGAGAAATACTAAGTCAGATAAACCCTAGATCTAGAAAACTCTGAAGCTAAGAATTAAGCTCCTCAAGCTCTATAAGAGTAATCTAGTATGGAGGAATAGATATTGCCTTAGTACCCGACTTAACCTCTATAGCCAAATCAAGCGCCCACATAGGCGAAACCGCAAGCAAATCTACTTAAAACACACCAGGAAAGTCACACACAACTAGTACGGACTCTATAGAAGGAGTCGCAGATGTGAAATCATGCATACGGGGCAAATAAGATGAACACATTACAAATATTAATCCCCAGGCTTGAACATATGACATCATACCCATCGAAAGTTGACTCATGGACCCTTGCTAGACTATTAGGGGTGTACTTGGTATCACTAAAGTGACAAATAAGGCTAAAATTAGTTGCTAGCATACAGTAATCATAGCTGTGATAGCCTCATCAGAAGCCTCATCCTCGGTGCATGCTAGTGTAGCATAAAATTGGCCCTGATGGCCTCTCCCTCGAACATGAGTGCTGCCCCAAGCTCTACCGCCTCTCACAGGTTCTCTGGTACCCTTTTGATATCCCTGCTGCTCCTAGTACTAATTATTCCTATGACCACGGTCTTGATCTTTTCCCCTGCCACCTGGTGTAGGAGCTGACCTAGCTGGCTATGGAGCCTCAAGTGCTGCCTTTTGCTCTAGACAGTCTTTGAGCCAACGATCTGGTGCTCCTCATCCAAAATAACCTAATATAGCCTTGTCTCTGCTGTCACAGTCGTACTGACTTGATCCAGCTACCCTGGACCCCTGATAACCAACTAAGGATGTCCCAACCGGCCCTAAAGAAGCTTGCTCACGGTTGCTCTGTCTACGTTCGATGGGGGTAAGAAGAACCACCCCTAATATAAATACCCGAGCCCTAATAACCACCCTCAGAAATCTGTAGTGTTGCATGGTATGGTTGGCTAGTTTGCCCCTTCTGACCTTTCCTTGGAGGTCTATCCCTTGGAACTTTAAATTTTGTCCAGGAACCACTAAACTCTCCACCCTTTCTTGCTCACTTGACGTTTCCCCCTTGGGCCTCACAACTAATCTGCTCCAGAGAATGAGCATGATCAACTATGTCCAGAAATGAATGTCCTAAAGTCAGCAGTGCATATGTGCCTATCATTAGTTGGGGCCTCAGTTGTTGCATAAAATAGTGAATCCTCTCCTCCTCGCAAGGCAAAATAGATAAAGCATAATGGGAGAGCTCTTGAAATCTGATCTCATACTGGGACGCAAACATCTTCCCTTGCTCAAGTTGTAAAAATTAATCCTGACAATAATCTCTAAAACCCATGGGCACAAATCTTGTCATCAAAGCCTCTATGAACTCTGTCCAAGTCAATGATGCAACATCTACTAGCCTGGAATTCTGACAAGTCTGCCACCACTATCTAGCGATACCATCAAGTTAATAAGCGGTGAACTCAACACCTCGGGACTCCAGCAATCACATGGCCTATAGTGTCTCCTTACATGCAATGAAGAACTTATACGCATCCTATTCTGCAGCTCCCAAAAACCTCAGCTGAGCCAACCTCAAGAAGTATCCAAGTAGCCACTTGTCTTAGAACTACATTGCTCCCTCCGATTGAGCCTGGACCTCAGGAACAACAGGCTCCACTAGATGTAGAACTGGAGGACCTAGAGCTGGTGCTACACCATGCAGTAAGGCTTCGAGCCCAACAAGGATTTGTCCAACAACTCCCTGCACCCTTGGCTTACTATAAAAGTGGCTAGGGGAGCTAGAGCCTCTGGATGCGGTGGAGCTAGGGCCTCTGATATTTGCTCCTTGATCTCGAGTGACTACTCCCTATCTGAGGCTGACACTGCAACCCTACCTTTGCATCGCCCCGGACCTCAGCTTAGTCCACTACGTGCCATAACTGTGAAAATGAACAAGGTCACATTCTCAAAAACTGAAATATCATTTGACAAAATGCACAACAAGAATCAACAACATCGGAAGGTTCCTAAACATCCTGTAGCCTCCTAGAGATAATCCACAAATATCTTAGTACCTATCCATAAGACTCTACTAGATGGTAACTCTATACAGCTAAGACCTATGACCCTTAGGGTCAGATACCAACTTGTCACGATTCCGTTCCAATCATGATGGCGACTTCTTGGTCGTACCTATAGGCAAGCAAAAAACCCAACCCAAGGGTACTTGTCCTAGCACCTAATCAAGTCCACATCAATACAGTAATAACATATAATAGAAACTACCTAGAACCTCGAAGTCAGCTATACATAATCATGATAAACAAAAGGATACATATAGCAAAAAACATAGTATAACACACACACACATACACACACACACACACACACACACACACACACACACATATATATATATAAATCGAGAGTGCTTCTACCAAACACATAATTCCACTATAAATGGCTAGAGTCTGACAAAAGAAAATGACCATTAAAATAAAGGAGATTGTGATGAAACTACAGCTACTTGTGCTCACAAAAGGAAGTCTCCTGCTCTCCCAGATCCCCAGAAATCAGTGCCCCCAACTCTTACTTGCATCTGCACCATGGGAAGATGCAAAAGTATGGGTGAGTACAAGAATAAGGCACCAAGTAGGTTCTTCAATTGACTGAGTAAAATAAATGCATAAGGAGGGTCAAATATATCTAAAAGTAAATGACCTATCAAACTACCCCATAACATCAACTAAACTAGTCATGGCAAAGTGAAAACACATCATCTGACGAAACTGAGTGAACCCATATAACAATTATCACCAAACTAGAAGCACAGTATGGTACAGGAGTGCAAGGCACTACTATCTATGTCTTCACACCATTCGAGCCCCCATAAGCCTGGAAGGTACATACTTTTGCATAATATAACTGATAGATAATCACTGAGACCCAACAACACCATCATAGAGACCATCTATCTATATCATAAGGACAAGTCAGCTATATGTGGATGTTAGGCCCTAGTTTCTAAGTATAATCTACGCTTGAGACCTTTTAAGAACATAAAGTACACCCATGCACAATCAAGATTTATAACGGTGAGTAGATCCATAGGTAAAGGATCGAGCCCTCGTCCCCAACATCACAACAATAATTGGGTCATTGACCTATCCAGAAATGGTAATATACAATGACTCAAACCCCTGCGTCTTTTAACCTGGCCTACAATCGGGAAGTCAGCCAAGGCCAAGTGGTCTAACCATAAATATAACAGTAAGATGTATTCTCCATACAAGAAAGAATCCCCCTAGCATAATCAATAGTGTCTCAACGTCAGAGAATGAATCACTGGGCCTTGCCCCCACAAAATATCAATCACAGGGTCCAGCTTCACAAAATATCCAAAGGTCCTCGACCCAAAATAATGGCAAGTGCTTGGACCCCATTAGAATAGACACCCTAGTCTCACATACTCGAACGTGACCATAGGTTAATGAAATCAAAGGGTGCGTCACCTGGGGTCTGAAACACTTGGATAAGGCCATTAGAGACTTGAACTTTAGGGTGTGTTATCTAGTTCTTAGAGCATAGTATCAAAAAATCTCTCTCACACTAGCTTAACCGAATCAAGCCCAATCATATCATCTCTCCCCATTAACAAAAACAACTCATTCCCAGGGTATGTAAAGAACTTAGAGTACAAGTTAACATCAGTGTAACAGAGTGTATGCCACAAAAATCAATGTAAACTTGGACTACCAGGCCCCAAACTCACTATATTTTAGCACTACGTACATAGTAAGAATAAAGCTCAATAATGACAAGGATCTCATATGTATGTACAACAGCCAAGCCCTGTGGAATCATATTCTGTCAGAATCAGACATAGCATGGCAAGTATATAACAAGTAGGCTCATAATCAATATATCTCATAATATCGGGTTATATACTCCCACAAACAAAGGTTAGATCAAAATATACATCTGTTCCACAACATCAACCTATACATGACCCTTACTAGGCCTCCCTACAAGTCATTGTTATCGAAAAGCATCGAATTTATAGTATTTACAGCTAACAATATAGAGTACTATCTCATAGTAGGATATATTACACATACTAGGCACAACTATCATCTCACATAGATTTCAGGGTCAACATGCAAATAACTCTACTCATTCTAGGGTTTAGGGAAAGCCTAACCTACCTAGAAAATGTTGTCTCAACTCCAAATCAAACCAGTCAAGCTTTTCCTTTCTTGATAGTCTCTTAAAGCTGCTCAACTGTTAAAATATAATTCACGATGTCAACACGATCAATTTTTCTGTATTATCTCAGGAAATAGGCGAAATTAGGCAAAAAGGGCAAAATGGAAAAAAGGGCCACACGCTTGAAATTTTGAACACAAATTAAATAAATATACCCATGACATCCCAAGCTTACAACCAAAAATTCAATCGAAAATGGACCCTAAAAGACCAAGAAAAAGTCTGAAAATGAAGTTGAAAACTTTATCGAGAGAACATTCTTTTCAAATCATTTCGGTCTAAATTTTTGAATACTAAACAACTGCAGCAAAAAACCATTGTATTCTCCTCATAAGGTATAATATTTTAGGCTAAAAGTTTAGTCCATTCCATCAAGAATCAGTTAAAAAGTTTAACATGTAAAGTTTTCCTCAATTCCCAAAACATCTCTAAAATAGAAAGATTACATCGAAATACACATCAAATCCCAAAACCAACTTCACCACAATGTTCCTTGCAGAATTTCGAGTCGCAATGAACCTTTGAATCACTATAATGAAACTTCAAATGAGCTTTTTATGAGTTGATGCACCTTTGGACTATGGTTGTCTGTAATGTGCTGAAGCACATTTATAGACATTCAGGTCCTTCTCGTGAATGCATATGGAGCTTTGCAAACATAGGCATGGGTCATTGACCATTCTCCATGAATACGGGAGGCTCTTCGTGAACATGGAGCTATACCGAGGTTGGCCTCCACAAAAGTGGAGTCCAAGTGGTGTTGGTGCTGCACTAGTTCAAGTCTAGACTTCTCCGAGACATTCCTGAGGCTCTTAATGTCTGTTTTTTTGCAAATAAGTAGTGTAACCACCCTAATTCAATATTTTGGATGTAATGGTACAGTCGGGTTTTCCAACGGAGCCTTCTAAAAAGAGAGCATGTCACTTCTTTCTGGCTAAATTTAGCTAAAAGAATTGAGGGGGCAAAAATGGAATTGGATGACCCTATCAACTTATAGAGGGTCGTTTTAGACTATTTTTAACATTTCAGAGTTAACCACACCATCAATTTTTGGTTTCAAGTGTATTACACTAGGTTTTTACAAAAATAACCTTTTTAGCTTCCGAGTAACGTCATTTTGCAACTTTTAGCTCAATCATACTGGAACCCTCCGTGCTTAAACCAATCACCCTCCTAGCACAAATCAGCCATTACGAAGTTGATAGAATCGTCAAAATACCATTATGAGGCCATTTACTAGGGTTTTATCAGAAAATGCATTTTCACAGTTTTAACTTCTTGCTAACCTGCAAACTTGCACAATTTGTAGCCAAAATTCCATTTCAACAGTCCCAACAGATCATAATAAGTTTAAGGTCACTATACAAAAGCTCAGAACAACATAAATAATATAGAAACACACAATTTACCTACAGAGTCAGTACAACATCCCCTACTTAAAAGACTTCCATCCGTAAAAGTAAAGTAAAGGTGTACTTGATGTCTCAAATAAGCTGGACTGTTGTTCTCACATCTATGCCTCTGTATCCCAGGTAGCCTCCTTGATCAAACGGTGTCGCCTATTCACCTTAACTATCGGTATGACCATGAAACACAACTAAATGGCATCCTGGCTAAAATGGCAAAGTCAGACGGTCATCCAACTCAACCGTATCATACTGCGACACGTGAGACTCATATAGAATATAAGGGTAGTGTTGATGCATAAAACACGAGGTGGATAACAGAGTATGCTAGAGGCATGGATAACTCATAAGCAGTGGCCAAACTTTTCTCAGATCTCAAAAGGCCTAATAAACTAGGGACTTAACTTACCCTGTCTCCCAAATCGTATGAACTTTTCTGGGGAAAAACACATAGAAATACACAGTCACCAATAACAAACTGGAAGAATTGGTGTCTACGGTTAGCATAGCTCTGGTGCCGACACTGAGCTATCCTCAGTCTATCCTGTATAACCCAGACCATAGCCAAGGCATCCTGCAACAAATTTGAACTATATGGACTCAGCTCCGAAGAGTCAAACTACCCAACTAGAGTATGGCATCACCAACCATATAATGCCTCAAATGGGGCTATCTGAATGCAGGTACGATAGTTATTATTCTAGGTAAACTCAGCTAATGATAGAAACTAGTCCCACTAACCTCTAAACTCTAATATACAGTCCTATAACATATTTAGAACCTGTATAGTGTACTCAGACTACACACTAATTTAGGGATGAAATGTTGTGCTCAAATCAACTCGCGTGCCTAACTCTCATTGAAAATCCCTCCAGAAGCTAGAGGTGAAACTGTGACCCTCGATTAGATACAATTGATATAGGCACCCTGTGCAACCAAACTATCTCTTGAATATAAATATAGGCTAACCACTCAACACTGATGGTAGAATGAACTGGAATGAAGTTTGCATACTTAGTAAACTGATTAACTATCACCCAAATGCTATCATAACCCTTGAAAGTTTGAGGAAGCCCCACAACATAGTCCATAGTCATATACTCCCACTTCCACTCAAGAATGGGCAACGACTGGAGTATCTCACCTTACCGCTGATGCTCGACTTTAACCTGCTAGAAACAGAAGCTACTCGATACATAGTCTATAATATCTCTTCTCATGCCATCCCACTAGTAATGCCATCTCAAATCTCGGTATATCTTAGTTGTACCTGGGTGAATAGAGTATCAAGAATCATGTACCTCCTATAAAATCAACTATATCAAATCCTCTACTTTGGAATGCATAACCAGCTATCGAATCTGAGAACTCATCTGAATCAACTATAGCCTGACCCCAGAACCCTGCAACACTCTGTCTCGAATACCCACTAGCTACTCATCATCAAACTAACAGGCCCAGATTTGATCAACTAATGAAGACTAAGCCCCAACAAAGGCCAATACTCAGCTAGACTCTAAAATATCCAATCTAACCAACTTATTACCTAGGGACTGAATGCCTGAAGCATCGTTCATTACTCAACTGCCAAGTGTGCTAGGCTACCCATACACATTGCCTTCCTACTCAAGGCATCTGCTATAATGTTTGCATTGCCCCAATGGTGTAAAATAGAAATGACATAGTCGACTAATAAGTCAATCCACTGTCTTTAGCGGGAATCAATGTCTCGCTAAGTCATAAGGTACTGTAAGCTCCGGTGGTCTGTATAGATATAACAATACATGCCATATAGATAATACCTCTAGATCTTAAGCGCAAACACTACTGTCACCAACTCTAAATCATGAGTGAGGTAGTTATGCTCGTGGGTCCATAACTAGCGAGAAGCATAAGTAATAACTTAACCTTACTTAACCAATACACAAACCAGCCTAACATAGGAGGTATCACAATATACTACGAAGCTCTCTCACTCAACATGGATGGTTAGAACATGAGCAGTAGTTAGCAACTCCTTCAGCCTCTGAAAGCTGCCTCACACTCATTAGACTACACAAATGGTGCACCGTTGTGAGTCAATGAAGTTATCAGAGAGACAATGCTAGAAAGGCCCTCAACAAACCACCTGTAAATACCCAGCTAAACAAACAAAACTCCAAATATCTATCATTAAAGTAGGCCAAGGCCAGTTATGAATTGCATTGACCTTAGCCAGATCAACACTAATACCCTCACCGAACACCATGTGACCCAACAAAGTCACAAAATCAAGCTATAACTCACATTTAGATAATATAGCATACAACTTGTTATCCAAAAGTTTCTAAAGCACAATACAGAGGTATTGGGCATGTTGCTCTTAACTCAGTGAGTATACCTGAATATAATCGATAAACAACACCATAAGAGAGTCCAGACATGACTGAAATACCTGAGTCATCAAGTCCATGAATGCTGCAGGGTATTTAGTCAGCCCAAAAGGCATGATTAGGAATCATAATGCCCATAACGAGTTCAGAAGGCAGTCTTTGGAATATCATCTGCCTGGATCCTCAACTGATAATACCCTGATCTTAAATCAACCTTAGAAAACACTGAGCCCTTGCAACAGATCAAATGAATAATCAATCGCAACAGAGGATAATAATTCTTCATTGTCACCTTAGTTAGCTGCCTGATTGTAATCCGAGCTACACCTCCTTTTTGAAGGTTAAAATGATTATTGTGAAGTTATATAACCTAAATAAAGTTAGGTTCAATCCCACAGGGAATATGGTAGACTTGGAGTAATTTCAAGTAATTTGAGTTAATTAACCTACTTATAACCCTGAAAAGGAGGGGGGTTTGATAAATTGCATAAAGAAATCCTAAACTAAAATAAGTGTGTGAAACTAGCAAGAAGAATAACTAGGGTATCATATTCCCCATGATACCCTAATTTGGTATTACCAAATAATCACATTCTTTACTAATGTGTTGCATGTAGTGAAACACCCTGCATGTCCTATGGAATGCCCCATAATTATAATTTTCATATATCTCAAAATTCGATTATGCTTTCAAAAATCTGACTTTATTTTCTAATTAGGGGATAAAATTAAGTGAGAAATGGGTATAACATAGATTTTACAAGACCCGTAATGAAAAATAATTTTCGTTAATTTTTTAAATTCTAGTGTTTGTTCGCTCCTAGGCTGCGACGTGCCTGGGGCGTGGACTAGTATTATTTGATCTCCGCGTCTGGCATGCGTCGTGCCTGGGGTGTGGACTAATGTAATATTTTCCTTAATGTTCTTATTTTGTACAAAGGCATTAAGGTCATAGCCTCAAACCCATTTAAACGTGAAATCTTTCATACCTAGCCATTTTTCAACTAATAACTCACAAAACCTTCTTCCAAACTTCTCTAAGAATTTATCAAATCTTTCATTCAATTCAAAGATTTCAAGATCAATTTTGGAACTCGAGGACCCATGTCAAGCTCTAAGTCTACTTCAAATTCACCTCAACAAACTCAAGGTTTAAGATATATGGGTCTTCATCCATGGGTCCTTTCACCTATGGAGCCTAACCTTCTCTTTTATGAAAATTGCATGATTTCAAGTTGTATTACGTATGGTTATCTCTTATTATGAAGTGTGAACATAAATTATATTGGAGTTTTATTAAGTATTGATTGACTATGCATGAATATTTCTTTCAAGCTTATTCCATGAATTGGTTTTGTCTATTGAGACTATGCATGAGTTGAGCTATGAAACTATAAATTACTATGAGCTTTTGTGATGGATTTCAAGGTACCCTACATGAGGGTTTTACTACATTACTAGTGGGTTGATTTGCATTGAGTTTACGCATCTTGTTTTACTCTTGAATTGCATAATTTTAGTCAAGTATCATAAATCCACCATGTGCTTGATAAAATTACATGACAAGAATTCTCAAGTGTTGATGATCTATTATATGATTTACAAATCAGGTGATTACATGATGATTAAGGGCTTTCAAGCATGTATCGAATTCATGAAAAGTATCTATGATTTTACAAGTATTAAGTTGAGTCCTATTACATGATTTTTACCTCTTGTGAATCATTCATGTTAAAGCAAGGATTCATGTATGATAATAATCTACTCTCATGTTCAAGTTCAGCTCACTAGTAGAGGTCAAGCATGCTTATGAGCTACTCATGTAAATTTATCATGTCTCTTACAAGTTACTCATGATATAATTAAAGGATAATTATTTTAAGTATTACATTGGATTTGACTTAGCACCAATTGAGGCTTACGATGGAGGCTCGATACAAGAGATCGTTATATAAATTCTTTAGTCTCTAAACTATATGCTACTATAGGATAATTAATACTACCCTAATACTAGTAGATCCATCTAGTTCATGTTATCATGTTTGGTTTACCTTGGCAACTAGACCATAATTCACTGGGGGGTTTCATGCTGGGTCAGTTGAATCAAGGGGGTGTCAGGCCTCGGAGGCCAAGTTATAGCGGATTGGTCTATGTCGAGTGAGGTCTCTTCCTATGCATGTATGATATATTATGCAAGTTAAATTACTTACAAGCATGTTTTATTACAAGCACTGATTATGCATGTCATATTGAGATTATATATTCATTGATTATGATTATGCATTTTTATATATTCATTGATTATGATTATGCATTTTGAATATATTGACTTATGTCTTTGAGGCCTAGAACACTACATACTTAGTTCATTTAAACGTACTAATGCATACTCTATGTTTGCATGATATTACCATGTAAGGACTGAAGCTCCTTTTGATTATCCTCCTCTACGTGGCTAGTTTGGTACTTTAGATATAGCATTTGGTGAGTCCTCAACTCCGAGGACAATACGTAAGTTACTCTTGCTATGTTGAGACTTCTTTATGCTGAACACTTGTTATCATGATGGTTATCCCAGAAAGTATCTTGGCCCCCACTCCATTCTAAGTTAGAGGTGTTGTTGGATACTATGTTCTGTATATGCTATGAGCTCAAATTTTTTATGCTCTTATGATTATCAAAGACATCCCTTAGTCTCACTTTCATTTTTAATTATATCACTTGTTGATGTTTATTTTGCTCTTGTGACCAAGGATGTGTAAATGATATGCTAAGTGATTTGTTTGGGGTGCCTTCGGGTTCCCCATTCGCCATGTCAAAGTCTAGGCCCTAGGCTTGGGTCTTGACAAGCTTGGTATCAGAGAACTAGGTTGTTAATAATCCTCAGAAATCCAACACACCACGTTGATTAGAGTCTTATTCATGGTTGTAAAGCACGCCACAACTATCAATAGGAGGCTATGAGGCGTTTAGGAAATGTTTCACTTCTTCATGGTCTATACTGCACTTTAGATGTAAATATAAGCCTTTTCTCCTAACAAATGCTCTTTTATCTTCTCGATCATGCCAATACTAAGAGGAAGACTGAGAGCTTGTATGCTCGAGAAGCAATCGTCCCCTCTCGCTCCTCACGCTCGTCAAGATGGAGGGGTAGCTCAAGAAGAGTTCCAGGAAGTAATCAGAATATTAGCCCTCACTATGACCAACCAAATAAACCAAAGGGCCCAAGCCCCTCATGCTCCCACTCTGGCCTCAATGGTGAAGGATTTCACTAGGGTGAATCCACCAAAGTTTCATGGCATTATGGTGGAAGAGGATTCCCAAGAGTTCATCGATGATGTGTATAAGATGTTATCTATAATGAGGGTCAATTTGGAGGATAAAGCAAAGTTATCGACCTACCAACTCAAGGGTGTGGCCCAAAATTGGTTCCCTCAATAGAAAATGGAGAGAAGAGATGATGAAGTTATTCATTAGAATGAGTTCAAAGTCGCCTTCCTCAACCTATTCTTCCCTATCAAGTTAAGAGAGGCTAAGATGATGGATTTTATGAATCTTAAGCAAGACTCCATGAGTATGAGGGAGTATACCCTCAAGTTCAACAAGTTTTCGAAGTATGCTCTATATTTTGTTGCCAACCCTAGAGCTAGAATGAAAAAATTTGTGTCAGGGGTGTCCGACTTGGTTAATAAAGAGAGTTATACCACCATGCTAGTGAGCGATATAGATTTTTCTCGGCTCATGCATATGCCAAACAACTTGACGGGTAAAAGCATAGAAAGAGAAGAAGTGGGGAGTCCAAAAGAGCTCGATTTGAAGGTGGTTTCGAAGGTTCTAAGGCTGGCCAATTTCCTCAAGGTCACAAGTTCCATGGCCAAAGGTCCTCTAATGCTTCTAACAAGATATTTTCTAATGATAGGGTGTCTAACCCAGGATCTCAAGTTGATAATGGTAGGATAACCCATCATAAATGTCAAAAGTGTGGGAGAAACCATGGTGGTCCATGTTTGAAAAATTATAATGCTTGTTTTGTTTGTGGTGAAATATGTCACAAGGTTATTGATTGTCTTCATGCCCAAAACAAAGGTAGAATGGTCGTCCTCAAAGCCAAGGTGCTAATGCAGGTCAAACAGAAAAAGGAGGCCAACAAGGGGGTGTTCTAAGGAAAAATAGGTTCTATGATCTCCAAAGAAGGCAAGGAGTAGATGAGTTGTCCGATGTTGTCACCTGTATGTAAAAGGTTTTTGATTATAAAGTGTATTCTTTGATAGATCTATGTGTCACTCTTTCTTTCGTTACTCCTTTTGTTGTCAATAAGTTTCATGTGTGTCCCGAATTATTGTGTGAACCTTATGAAGTGTCTACCCCCATTGGTAAGTCCATTATTGCTAAAAGAGTCTATATAGATTGTCCCGTGTCTGTATAAAAGTCTTGCCTTATGATTTTGTTGAACTAGATATGGTGGATTTTGATATTATTCTTGGGATGGATTGATTACATGCATATTGTGCTTCCATTTTTGTAGAATCCATAAGGTTAAATTCCAATTCCCTAATGAGACCATCATTGAGTGGGAAAGATGTAGTGTGGTGGTCAAGGGTAGATTCATTTCTTATCTTAAAGACCAAAAGTTGATTTTTAAGGGTTGCATTTATCATCTTGTGAGGGTTAGGGATGTCTAATGCCCTTCCTGTTGAGTCAGTTCTGGTGGTCAATGAGTTTCTTAATGTCTTTACTGATGAGATTCCCAGTGTTCCGAGTGGCCTAGCCCAAGACAGAGAAACTCCTACTTGGAAGTGAGAACAGATCAACATGAATTTTATGGTTGGGTTGCCTAAGACTAGGAAGCACTTTAATTCAATTTGAGTTGTTGTGAATAGAACGAAAAAGTCACTTTCTATCTGTTAAAATGACTTATGGTGCTGAAGATTATGCCAAGTTATATATTCATGAGTTGGTTAGATTGCATAGGGTGCCCTTGTCTATTAATTTGGATCGTGGTGGTCAATTCACTTCTAAGTTTTAGAGGTCCTTTCAAAGGGGTCTTGGTACCAGGGTCAAGCTTAGCATGACTTTTAATCCTCAAATGGATAGTCAAGCTGAAAGGACTATTCAAACTCTTGAGGATATGCTTAGCGCTTGTGTATTATAGTCTAAGAGTAGTTGGGATGAACATCTTCCACTTATTGAGTTTGCTTACAACAATAGCTAACACTCAAGCATTGACATGGCTCACTTTGAAACTTTATATGGTAGGCGTTGTAGATACCCAGTTGGGTGGTTTGATGTCAGGGAGATAGCTTTGTTAGGCCCAGATTTGGTTATGGAAGCCTTGAAGAAGGTGAGGTTGCTAAGGCTGATATTGAAGACATTCCAATGTAGACAAAAGTCCTACTTCGATGTGAGAAGAAGAGATCTTGAGTTTAAGGTTGGTCATTGGTTTACTTGAAAGTCTCACCCATGAAGGGTGTAGTACAGTTTTGCAAAAAGGGGAAATTGTGCCCAAGGTTTGTGGGACCATATATAATTTTATGGAGGTTGGTAAGGTTTATATAAGTTAGAGTTTCCTATGGAGATAAGATGGTTCATTTGGTCTTCCATGTGTCTATTTTGAGGAAGTGTGTAGGTGACCCAAGTTCCATAGTACCCTTAGAGATTGCGGGTGTTGTGGAAGGATAGTTTGAGCTATAAGAAGGTCTTGGTAAAGATATTGGATAGATAAGCGAAAAGGTTGAGGAACAAATATGTAACATCTGTCAAGGTCCTTTGGAGGAATCAATGAGTTGAAAGTGCCAGATAGGAAGCTGAGGCAGACATGAAAAAGTGATACCTATATCTCTTCCACTCTACTCAATCAAAAGGTAATAACTTAAGTCCCATCTAAGATTTCAAGTCTTAAGTTTTAGTCATCATGTCATTTTGCATACATTCATGTTTATTGTAACAAGTTTATGTTGATTTTTGACATTCATCTTGAGATTTTTGAAAATGATGTTTAAATGCATTTGTTGCATTAGTGTCGGGTTGAAATCTTCATAATTACTTCTCTTACGCATGTTTCTTTGACATTCGGGGATAAATGTTCCCAAGGGGGAGACATTGAAACACCCCTCATGATCTTCGAAATGCCCCATACGTAATTTTCATATATCTCAAAATCCATGTATAATTTCAAAAATTCAACTTCATATTCTTGATCAGGGGGCACATTTGAGTGGAAAATGGATATAACTTGGATTTTAGAAGATTCGTAATGAAAAATAACTTTTTCTAATTTTTTGAATCCTAGTGCCTATTTGCACCTAGGCTATGATGTGCCTGGGGCGCGGACTAGTATTGTTTGATCTCCACATCTAGCCCCTATCGTGCTTGGGGCATGAACTAGTGTAATATTTTCCTTAGTTTTCTTATTTTATCCAAGGGCATTGGGGTCATAGTCCCATTTCCATTTAAACTTGAAATCTTCCATACTTAGCCATTTTCAACTATATAACTCACAAAACCCTCTCTAAAATCTCTCCAAGACATTATCAAATCTCTCATTCAATTCAAAGACTTCAAGCTCAATTTTGGAACTCAATGACTCATCTCAAGCTCTAAGTCTACTTTAAGCTCACCTCAAGAAACTCAAGGAATAAGGTATGTGGGTCATCATACATAGGTCCTTTCACCCATGGAGACCAAGCTTCTCTTTTATTAAAATTGCATGATTTCAAGTTGTATCACCTATAGGTATCTCTTATTATGTGAAACACCCGCCTATGTTTCACATTGGAGGCTATGAGGCATTTTAGGAAATGTTCACTTCCTCATGATCTATGTCATATGGTAGAGCTAGGTCTTCTAAAGGCTTATTTTTGATTCCTAACTATTATGTTTCAGAAAATGTCTCAAGCTATGTAGAATGGTGGGCAAGATGGTAACCATCTCTCACTTGAGGATCAACTTCTCAACGGTGACAAATCAAATGAGGAGGTTAGTAATGCTCTATGGCTATTATCCAAGGTTATAACCACCTAATTCAATCAACAAGTGGGTACCCCCACGAATTCAAAGTACAAGAGGATGGAGATGAAGGCTAAGAGGGCCCGAGTTGATGGTGCCCCATCTTCTACCAGACTAGCGTTGCCCAAGTACAAAGAGGAAAGGATCCATTTCATCATTTGTCAAAAGTGTGGCAAGAAGCATCAGGGGAAGTGTATGGCGGGCATCAAGGGTTATTTCAAGTGTGGCAATGTTGGTCATAAGATGAGAGATTTCCCGGTTGCCTCAAAGGAAGAAAGAAGAAGGGTTCCATTTTGAAAGTGGCAATGGTGGGGTATGTTTTCCAAGGTGCCCACAATGTGGGAGGAATCAAAATGGAAGATGCTTGAGATATTAGTATGCTTGCTACGAGTGTGGCAAGATGAGCCACAAGATTTTTGACTGTCCATGTGCTCAAAGGAAAGGAAAAAGTATTGGTGTTCATGTTCCTCCTACGTACCACAAATATGGAAGGTACCATCCGAGAGATTGTTTGTCCGGTTAGAGTGTATGTTTCAAGTGTCATGCAAATGATCATAAGTTTAGACATTGTCATGGGCTACAAAAATTTTGAGAATTACCATCGGCAATCTCAACCATACTCCTTTAGGGGTCATTAGACTTGGCAGGGCGCTTCATCAGTATGTTAAAGATTTTTGATTATGATGTGCATGCATTGATGGATCCAGATGTAAATCTTTCTTTTATTACTCCTTTTATTGTCGAAAAGCTTCATGTGAATCCTGAATTGTTGTGTTAACCTTATAAAGTGTCCAAACCGTTGGTGAATCTATTGTTGCTAAAAGAGTCTATAGAAATTGTCCTGTGTTCTATTGCATAAAGTCTTGCCCTGTGATTTTGTTGAAATTAACATGCTGGATTTTGATATTATTCTTGGGATGGATTGGTTACATGCATATTATGCTTCCATTGATTATATAACTCGTAAGGTTACACTTCAATTCCCTAGTGAACTTGTGTTTGAGTGGGAAAGTCGTAATGTGGTGGTCAAGGGTGGATTCATTTCATGTCTTAAATACCAAAATTTCATTTCTAAGGGTTGCACTTGTCATCTTTTGCGGGTTAAGGAAGTTGCGTCCAAAGTCTTTCCTATTGAGTCAGTTCCAGTGGTCAATAAATTTCTTGATGTCTTTCCCAATGAGCTTCCCAATATTCCTCCCAAAAGGGAAATAGGCTTTGGTATAGACCTCCTTCCCAATACACAACCCATTTCCATTCCCCCTTACCATATAGACCTGGAAGAATAGAAGGAGTTGAAGGATCAATTGAGAGATTTGTTGGAGAAGTGCTTTATAAGGCCTAGCAAGTCACCTTAGGGTGCACCGATATTGTTTGTAAAGAAAAAGGATGGTTCCCTTAGAATGTGCATTGATTACTATCAACTTAATAGGGTTAATATAAAGAACAAGTATCCTCTACCAAGGATTGATGACCTTTTTGATCAACTACACGAGGATACTTTCTTTTCTAATATTGATCTATGATCCGGATACCACCAAGTGAGAGTTAGGGAGTGTGATATTCCCAAGATGACTTTTTAGACTAGGTATGGACATTTTGAATTCTTGGTTTATGTCTTTTGGGTTGACTAATGCACCGGCTATTGATAATATTCACGCTCCAATAACAAAGCGATCATTATTAGCAATTAACCTAACCAGAGGTTAGGGTCAAATCCATAGGAAATATGGGGCTTGACTATAGAGATCTACACCCAATCATTTCAAACATTGATTACTAAAATCTCTAAATAGGGGTTTTCTTAGTAATTCAAGAATAAAAATAAAAACTAAACTAACCATACAGAAAGACACTCAAATTTAGGGACAACTTGGAAATTGTGTTCCCCATGATTCGCTGACTCAATTACCCTAGACAACATAACATTAATTAGGAATTCACATGCAGGATGGTAACTTAGGTTCTTCCAGCCCTCTTGTGAAGGTGAAGGTCGAATTTCACTATGGTGCGTAGTCGGCAACCATGGTGTGCCAATTATCCGTTACCCATTGTCCCAGTCAACCTCCCCTTGGTCAAGTTTGGTTAATTAGACGAGAACACATTAATCGAATCCTGTCATTTACTTTTCTTTTCCTATTCATCACTACCTTGGTCAGGATCATGATAGTAGGTGGGGTTTAGTATTGACCACCACCAAACAACAATTAAAATGAAGGAAAACAAACAATACATGCAAAACCCTTATCAAAGAAATTCACAAAGTTTAGGTTATTTCAAGTCAACTACTCATGGTTCCCACAACCCCAAGTTGTGGGTGCTTAGATACTCATGGCCAAGGAAAAATCAACAACAATGCAAATATAAGACATAGTTGAGAGTTTTACCCAAAACAATGAATAATGGGAACACCATAAGTTGCAAACCATAAGCTTGTATTAATGAAAGATGAGTACAATGTGTGTTTTGCAATCCCCAAAATTGGGTCTTTAAATTGAAAGATAAAAATCTACTCTAAACCAAAAAAAGGCTCCTCGAATATTTACAAGCATCTTAGAATGTCCCCCATCTTGTAGTCTAGGCCTTTAGTTCTTGGTCCAAACTCTTATCTCTTTGTTTCTTGCTACAAACCCACCTATACAAGTAATAATGAGACCTACGACTCGTAGAGTGGCCTCGTAGGGCTGACCTCTACTTAGCAGATTCTTGATTTTTTTCTCTCCATTTCCTGCTATGAGATCACCTTACGACTCATATCTTAGGCTATGACTCATAGGAAGGCTCATATGTCATGCACTTTGACAAAATCTGCAACTTCTCTCAAAATCAAGCCAACATACCTTTTCTGCAACACCACAAAAACATATAAAAACCACAAAAAGACGCATTGAGAACTCATTAAATTCCTTATTTTAGGCATCAAGTATGTTGTATTTTGACAGCACATCAACACGCTCAACTTAGAACTATTGTTTGTCCTCAAGTGACGACTCAATTTAAGAAAACAATGAGAAACACATAGTACTTACTTTAATGGCATATACATCATTTATTATAATTTTGGTACCCATATCTCATTTTCAAATCCAGATTACAAAGCTAGTCAACAAACCAAAACACAAAGATGTACCTAGCAATCAAACTATGACAAGTGAAGGAGTATCAACCATCCACAATCACTGGTTAGTCATATGCCAATTATTTAGTACAAATGCTCTCATAGAAAAGAAGTTCCTCTTTCTTACTCAAAGTGCACAAAAAAATCAGGGATTGTGCAACTATTCTCACTCTCATAAATGAAATTCATGCAATATGACTAACACCATAGGCTTGACTCTATATTCAACTTTTGGATTGATGACAAAGTGGATTTGGATCACTTTAGGACTTAATGGCTTGTAACATAGGCTCATGGGGCTTTGGTATGGTATTTTAGGAAAATACTGACTAAAATCTATCCTCTAACCATGTTTATCAACACTCTTACTTTCATAACTCAATCATTTTTACTAAATCCGCCCTTATTCTCCTTTTTCAATATTTTTCTGGGCACTTTCTTTCTCTTTCTAGGTTATGCCTTATTTTTTAACTCAGTTTTGCTATTCTCTTCAATCTAAGACATCTTTTCTTTTCTTTTTCTCACCTGACACATGATTTCCTCATTTCTTTCTTTCTTTCCCAACTAACCACCTCATTTTCATTACTTTACCACAACAAGGGGCACCCTCAACTTAGGCTTTTAGCCTGAGGTGACGTATATAATATCTATTTCTCAAACTAGGGCCACCATTTGTATCCACCATCAACTTAGGCTTTCAGCCTCAATCAAGGTTCACATGTTGAAGGATAGACCAGGGCCAATATCAAGGTATTTCATAAAACAAGGTTAAGCTAGCTAGGTGTCAAGATAGAATTAGTGCATAAGAGGCTCAAACATTTGGAACAAAGGGGTCACTAACACATTTGGTAGGTTATTTAGGCAAAAGTGGGCTCACAAGAAAAACAATGGCCTAAGATCCTCTCCCAATCAACAACATCACCAATCTAATCTTAGAGTGATAAGGTAAGTTCTGAGTCCATACATAATACATGAATGTTGCAAAATAATCTCACACACACATGTCATTGCATACACAATCAAGTATAGACTCACAGGTTATGCTTTAAGCATCAACTGGCCTTCTATTTATCAGAACAAACATTGTCAAATAATCATATGTGTGATTGCACTAATAACTCACAATCTAAAAAATTTGAGGGTACTAAATTTCTAAGACATAAAAAAGCATTTAAAGACTACATATATATGTCAAAGATCATAACTACTATATATTTATAAATCAAGCATATCAACAAGTATTAAAACCTTGAAGAGTGATCACACAACCTCTACAAGCCTAATCTACCATAAGTAAATCACTAACGGGGGTCGATACCTAAACCAAAGTTGATAGTGGATCGTGATCCACGCCTAAGTGGGCAATACAATACATAAAAATACAAGAAAATGTGGAACCCAGATTAAAAAGGTTGAAGCTGACTGCTAGCATTCAGTAATCATACCTATGATTGCCTCACCAGAAGCCTCAGCCTTGGCCCATGCTGGTATGGCTTAGAAGTGTCCCTACGACCTCTCCCTCGAATATCACTATATCCCTCGAGTCTACCTCCCTTGGAGGGTTCTCTGGTACCTTGCTGATATCTTTGTTGGTCCTTGTAATGATCATCTGGCAACCACGATCCCAACCTGTGCCCCTCCCATCTAGTGTAAGAGTTGACCTGGCTAACTGTGAAGGTACTACCCTCTACTTTGGACAATCACTAAGCTAATGATCTAGTGCCCTCCACCTAAAATAACTCAATATAGCCTTGTCTCTGCAGTCATGGTCGTACTAAATCAATCCAGCTTCCTTGGCCCCCTGACTACCTTCTAAGGACATCCCAACTAACCCTAAAGCAGCTAAGTCACACTCCTTTTGTATGCACCCGATGGGGTAAGAGGAACCACCTTTACTCGAAGTACCCGGGCCCTAATGGCTATGCTCAAAAGTTTGTGGCGATAAATGGTATGGTCGACTAGTCTACCCCTCCTTACGTCTCCTCAGAGTTCTGTACCTCAGCAGTCTGAATCCTATCTGGGAGCCACTAAACTCTTCTCATCATCTAGTGTGCTTGTCGTTACCCCTTTAGGCCTTGCGACTAGTTTGCTTCTGCAAGCGAGCATGATCAACTATATCCAAAAATGAACATTCTAAAGTCACTAGTGCATGCATGTCCAACCTTAGCTGGGACCTCAACCCTCACACAAAATAGTGAATCCACTTATCCTCTAAAAGCAAAATAGCTAAAGCATATCAGAGAGCTCTTGAAATCTGATCTCATACTGGGACACAGATATCTGCCCCTACTTAAGTCGCATAAACTGATCTCGACGATGATCTTTGAAAGTGCTAGAAATGAATATGGTCATAAAAGACTCTATGAACACTACCCAAGTCAACGGTGTAACACCTACTGGCCTAGTATCCTGAGAAGTCTGCCACCACTATCTGGCGGTACCATTAAGCTGATAAGCAATGAACTCAACAACCTGGGACTACAGCAATTGTAGGGCCTATAGTCGCTCCATACATAAAGTCAAGAACTCTTGCGCATCCTCCCCTGCAGCTCTCAAAAACTTCAATGAAGCCAACTGTAAGAAATATCCAAGTAGTCATCGGTCCTACCACTATATTATTCCCTCCGGCTGAGTCAGGACCATAGGAACAATAGGCTTCGCTAGCCCCAGAACTGTAGAAGTTAGAGCTGGTGTCGCACCTTGCTATAGAGCTTAATGTATGGCCAAGATCTTTCCAAGAACTGCTTGCACTCTTGGCGTAGCTAGAAAAGCGACTAGGGGAGCTTGAGCCTCTAGTTGCGATGCAGCTGGGGCCTATGGCCTCTACTCCAATGGCTCGAGTAGCTGCTCCCTGTCCAGGACTAATAATGCAGCCCTACCTCAGCCCCACCCAGACCTCTACCTGGTCATCTACGTGCCATCATCAGCCTACTGAGTGAAATAAATGCATAAGGAAGCTCAAATGTATCTAAAAGTAGTAGACCCATCGAACCACCCCATAACATCAACTAAATCAATCACGGCAAAGCGAAAATATACCATCTGATGAAATCGACTGAACCTATATTGAAACAACCACTGAACCAGAAGCATAGTGCTATACACGGGGTGAAAGGCCCTACTATCTATGCCTGCACACCACCCAAACCCCCAGTATAAGCTTGGGAGATATACCTGAACACGATATAACTGAAAGATAATCACTGAAATCGCATATCACCATCATAGAACCTAGCTCTCGAAATCATAAGGTCAAGGGTCAGTTGTACATGGGTGTAAGGCCCTAGTATCTAAGATAAAATGCCCCTATAAGGCCAGAGGGTACACTAACACACAAGTAGGGTGTGAAAGGGTGAGTGGATACATGAGGAAATAATCAGGACTTCAAAGCCTAATATCACAATAATAATCAGGTCCTTGACCCATCCAAAACTAGTACCACATAGGGACTCGAACCCTTAATGTCACTTGAGGACTCTAACCCTTGGGTCTTTCAACCTAGCCTCTAGTTGGCCAGTCAACTGGGCTAAGTGGTCTGACCATAAATGTAATGGTGGAATGTATTACCCATAGGAGAAAGCATCCCCCTAGCATAATCAATAGTGTCTCAACATCAGAGCATCAATCATAGGGCCTCGCCTAGCAGAATATCAATCACGGGGCCCAGCCCCATAGAATATCCATGGGTCCTCGATGTTAAATAATGAAAAATGCTCAAACCCCTTTAGAATTGGCATCTCGATCTTGAACACTCGGACATGACCATGAGGCATGTTACTCGGGGTATCAAACACTCAGACTTGGCCACTGGAGACTTGAACTATAAGGTGTGTCATCTAGGTCTCAAAGCGTAGCATCAGAAATCTCCCTCTCTCTAGCCCAACCAAATTTGGCTCCCCCAATCATATCATTACTCATAATTCACAATAATAACTCATTCCCAAGGTATGTAAAGAACTTAGAGTACCAGCTAACGTCAATGTAACAAAGGTATGCCATAGACATTGATGTAAACTTAGCTTACTAGGCTCTAAAATCACTGTAGTCCAGCCCCACACATATAGTAAGAGTAAATCTCAACAATGACAGGGATCTCGAAAGTATATGCAATAGTTAGGCCCAACAGAATCATATTCTGCATGGCAAGTATTCAACAAGTAGCCTCATAATCATTATATCTCACAATATCAGGCAACATACTCCCATAGACAAAGGTTAGATCAGAATATACACCTATTCCACAGCATCATACACGGCCCTTACCAGGACTCCTTGTAGGTCACTATTATTATAAAGCATCTTATTTATAGTATTTATAGCTAACAATGCAGAGTATTATCTCACAGCAGGATATACTACATAGACTGGGCACAACTAGTATCTCATATACATTTCAGGCTCAACATGCAAATAACTCCACTCAATCTAGGGTTTAAGGAAAGCCTAGCCTATTTGCAAAATGCCGCCTCGACTCCGAATCAAACGAGCCTACTTTCCCTTCCTAATAGTCTCCCAAAGCTGCTCAGCTGTTAAAAATAATTCATAGTATGAAGATAATCAGTTTGGCCGTATTATCTCAGGAAACGGGAAAAATAGGCAACAATGGCCAAAATTTTTTAAAAAATGGGCTCTATGCCTAAAATTCTGAACAAAATATCAAAAGAGATCTCCACAATATCCCAAGCCTACAACCAAAAATTCAGCCTAAAACGAGCCCCAGAAGACCAAGAAAAAGTCTAAAAATGAAATTGAAAACTTTACCAGAGAACATTCTTTTCAAAACTTTCTCGGTCTAAATTCTCAAAAATTGGACAACTACAAGCAACACCTAGCTGACCATCATGTTCTCCTTAGAATTTATAATAGTTTAGGATAAAAGTTAAGTCCATTCCATCAAGAATCGGTTATAAATTTTATACACAAAGTTTTCCACAATTCCAAGAACAACAGGTAAAATAGAGAAATTACTTCAAAATGTGCATCAAATCCCAAAAAGCAACTTCACCACGACATTCCATATGAAATTTTGAGTCATGTAGACCTTTGAATCACCAAAATCGGACTTGAAATAAGCTTTTTATGATCTGATACACCTTTTGACTATGGTTGTCCGCAATGTGCTGAAGCACATTTATAGACCTTCAAGTCCTTTTCTGTGAATGTGGAGGCATGGGTCACTATCCCTTATTCGTGAACACAGGAGTCTCTTCATGAACATAGCATTAGCCTCCTCGAACGCGAATTGCAAGTGTTGTTGGTGCTGCACCATCTCAACTTCAAACTTCTCCAAGCTATTCCCGAGGCTCCCGTGTCTGGTTTCCACAAACAAATTGTGTAACCACACTGATTTCAATGTTTCGGATCTAATGATGCAGTTGGATCTCCCAATGGAGCCTTCTACTGCAAAAAGACCACATCACTTCTTTCCAGCTAATTTAGCTAAAAGAATTGAGGAGATCAAAATGCAAATGAATGACCTTGTCAACTAATGGAGGGTCGTTGTAGACCGTTTTCAATATTTTGGAGCTGACCACACCATCAGTTTTCCATTTTGAATGCATTAAGATGGGATTGTATAGAAACACCCTATTTAGCTTCCAATTGAGTTAATTTTGCAACTTTAATCTCTAAATCACACCAAAATTAAAAAGCCCCAAAAATGTGCTTTGAAAATGCCTATAACTGTAATTTTTATATATTTCAAAATCCATGCGTGATATCAAAAATTCAACTTTATATTCTTGATCAGTGGAAAAATTGAGTAGAAAATGGGTATAACCCAAATTTTAGAAGACTCAGAGCTAAAAATGATTTTCGCCAATTTTTTAAAACCAATAGTATTAGCACTTCGTCAATTTTCTTTTTTGGCCTAAGGGAATTTGATTCATGGTATCATGCCCACTTATGCCTGAAAACACTTATACTTAGCTATTTTTCAACTCTATATCACTCAAAAATCCTCTCTAAAACCTCTCAACCATTTTATCAAAATTCACATCCAAATTCAAATGTCTCAGGATTAATTCCAGCTCTCAAGAACCCTATTCAAGCTTCAAGTCTCCGTCAAGTCTACATCAAGAAAACCATAGTTTAAGGCATGTGAGTTTCATCTATTAGGTCCTTTCACCCATGGAGTCTGATCTTCCTTTCTATGAAAATTACATGTTTTCAAGTTTTATCATCTATGGGTATCTCTTATTATGGATTTTAATTATAAATTATGTTGGGATTTTATGAAATGTTGATTGAATATGAATGTTTACCTATTTCAAGCTTATACTATGAATTGGTTTTGTCTATTGAGACTATGCATGTTTTAGCTATGAAACTATGATCTATTATGAGATTTGATAATAGATTTCAAGGTATCTTACATGAGGGTTTTACTATATGTTGGTGGATTGATTTATATTGAATTTTCTCATTTTATTTCACTCTTGGATTGCATGATTTAGAACTAGCATTACACACCCACCAAGTGTTTGATAAAATGTCCTGACAAGGATTTTCAAGCTATTGATGATCTATTACATAGTTTACAAGTCAAGTAACTTTATGATGTTTAAGGTCTTGCATGTCTGCATTGAATTCATGCAAAGTCTCATAGTGTTGCAAGTTGACCACACCTTGTTGGGGGGTGACATTCCCAATAATCTTTTAGAGAGAGTAACATACCTCAACCACCTTGTTGGGGGGTTACATGCCCTACCATGTTGAGGGATGGATACCTTGACCACCTTATTGGGGGTGACATTTCCATATCACCATGTTGAGGGGTGGATACCTTAACCACCTTGTTGGGAGGTGGATACCTCAATCACCTTCTAAGGGGGTGATATGTCTTGGATTCCAAATAATAGTTTGCTTGGTCTATGTTGGTTATGGTCTCTTCCCATATATGTGATCTATATTTGCAAGTTATATGATTTACAAGCATGTTTCACTTCAAACATTGATCATGCATGCCATATTGATATTATACTTATTCATTGCTTATGAATATTTTGACTATGTTGGCTTATGTCTTGTTGCATTGCATCCTATATACGTAGTACATTCAAACATACTAATGCATACTCTATGCCTACATGATGTTACCATATAGGAACCAGAGCACCTCTGGATTATCCTCCATATGGCTAGTTTATGCATTTTGGAAGATAAGATTTTGTCAGTCCTCAAGTCCGGGGACACTAGCTATGCCACTCTTACTATTTGATGTCCCTTTTTGTTTAGTACTTGATACTATGAGGGTGAGCCTGAAAAGTATCTTGGCCCCCGCTCCAATCTACGTTAGAGTTGTTGTTGGAATAGTTGATGTAATTATGCTATGAGCTTGACTCTTGAGTATTTTATGATTATCAAAGACATCCTTTAGTCCTGTTTTCCCTATTTATATCTCTTGTTATTGTTATTATGCTTCCCTGATCAAGGATGTGTAAATGATATGCTAAGAGGCTTGTTTGTGAACTCTTCGGATTCCCATTCGTCATGTCACGTCTAGGCCCTAGGCTAGGGTCGTAACAAACTTGGTATCAGAGCACTAATTTGTTAATGGTTCTCAGAAATCCAACACACCGCATTGATTAGAGTCTTATTCGTGGTTGTGAAGCACACCACAACTATGAATGGGAGGCTATGAGGCATTTAGGAAATGTTTCACTTCTTCATGGTCTATATTATGCTTTAGATGTAAATATAAAGATTTTTCCCTAACGAATGCTTTTTTCTCTTTTAGATCATACCGATACCAAGAGGAAGACTAAGGAGAGCCTGTATCCTGGAGGAGCAATCGGCCCCTCCGGCTCCTCCAGATCCTCAAGATGGAGGGGTATCCCAAGAACTCCGGGATGCTATCACAATGTTGGTCCGCACTATGAACAACCAAATAAACAAAGGAGCCCAAGACCCTAATGCTCCCACTTCGGCCTCAAGGGTGAGGGGATTTCACCAGGATGAATCCACCAGTTTCATGGCTTCAAGGTGGATGAGGATCCCTAAGAGTTCATCAATGAGGTGTACAAAGTGCTATCTATCATGGGGGTCAAATCGAAGGTTAAGGAAGAGTTGGCGGCCTACCAACTCAAAGGGATGGATCAAATTTGGTTTACACAATGGAAGTTGGAGACGACAAATGATGATATTATTCCTTAAGAGGAGTTCAAAGCTACATTCCTAAACTAGTTCTCCGATCGAGCTAAGGGAGGCTAAAATCATGGAGTTTATGAACCTTAAGCAAGGTTCCAGGAGTATGAGGGAGTATACTCTCAAGTTTAACCAACTCTACAAGTATGTCCCACAATTGATTGTCGAGCCGAGATCAAGGATTAATAAATTTGTGTCTGGTGTGTTGGACTTAGTTAATGAGGAGTGTTATACTGCCATGCTAGTAAGTGATATGGATTTATCCCACCTCATGACATTTGCCGAGCAACTAGAGGGAGAAAAGCTTCAAAAAAGGAGAAGTGGTGAGTCCAAGAGGGCTCATTTCTGAAGGTGGATTCCAAAATTCTAAGGGTGGCCAGTTTCCTCAAGGCCACCAGTTCAAGGCAAGGGTCATCCAATGCTCCTAATAGGAGGTTTGTTAATGACCCAAGATTCCAAGGTTGTGTTAATAAAAGAGTGTCAAAGGAGGAAAATTCCACATGTTTATCTAAAAGCCAGTTAGATCTGGATAAGTAATATTTTCATAAGAATTTAGAACATTGAAAGATCTAAGGCAAAACCCTTTTTTTTCAAATAAAATCAAATTTAAATACCGAAAAACGACATAATTAGTTTTGACATGTTGGGAAATTTAATTCGATAAAAATGTTAAGTGTTAGTCAAACATGAGCAAATAAATACAATAACCAAATAAGTAAAAAAAATTCAAATTCTTTGGGCGTAGCAGACCCAGATTTTAGCTGCTGCCCCCACATTGGGCCTTTAGCCCATATCTCCTGTTGTATACGCGGCTGTATACTAAGTGTATATTAGTGTATATATACTATTCCTCAGCTCCCATGACCTGTATTTTAGCTCCAAAGCCCTGTAGATTGCTTTCTTTTCACGTGAAATGAGGCTGTCTCGAGGAGGCAGCTTGGGCCTCTACGACCCATCAAAATGCAAATGAGGAAAACATTGGAGTCGATTGGACTCCATCGAGTTCACATTATACAAACATAAAAATAATAATTAGCACCCATAAGTGATAAGGCAGCAAACAAACACTAAAGTGGTTCCTAAATTAACATATGGCAAGTAAACTTAATCGAACTCATTAGTGAAAATCAAAGAAAAAGGCAAAAATGACCCATCAAAATGCAAATGAGGAAAACATTGGAGTCGATTGGACTCCATCGAGTTCACATTATACAAACATAAAAATAATAATTAGCACCCATAAGTGATAAGGCAGCAAACAATTCACTAAAGTAGTTCCTAAATTAACATATGGCAAGTAAACTTAATCGAACTCATTAGCGAAAATCAAAGAAAAAGGCAAAAATTCATAAGTGCAAAAGTTATCAAAGTCAAGTGAAAGCAGCAAACTTTCTAGCTCAAACTACTGGTATGGCCTAACTCTAACCTCAATTTTATGGTGATACCAATAGTTAACAAGAAAAGGATTAGATGATGTGCTTCCAGCTGAGTTAACAAAATTGTCATATGTAAACATGTTGTTCTTGCCACATGGAGATAGAATAAAGCGAACATCTTGATAAACAGTAACAAACCAAGCTTGAGTTTAAAATTGGTGTACAATTATGAATGAGGAAAACTTGAATGAAGCCACACGCGATGCAGTAGACAAAACAATGTTATTTCATTGTTAAAAATATGACCGTGCTCAAATGTACAAACTAAACAATGCTTAACTATCAAATGCATAAGAATCATAATAAAAATGAATTATAGAGTAAGTGAATGACTGCAGCAGACCAAGAGAGAGCTTAACGAAACCACAACATGTTCTGGATTTTTTTTAAAAAAAAAAAAAGTCGAGAAGACTTAAGGCAAAACTTTATACATTATAGTGGACTGACAGGCTCACCCTTTTTAAGCTAAAATATGATGATGAAGAGAACATAAACCTGAGCTTAACTTGCATAAATCACTGTAACAAACAATCCCAAGCATAATATATGCACTCCAGAGGAATCCATGCTAATATGATACGAGAGCAACCAAGTACAAGCATTTGAGACTTAGACTTGATGAAACAGATTCATACTCAGGTGGAAATTAAGCAGAACCTAAAAGAAATTAGTGAGAACCTCGAAAAAAAAGCAAATCAACGTCATTAACGACTCAAAATCATGACCTAAACTCCACTAAACCAGTTTAAAACAGAGGCACAAAAGGGTGGAGAAGAGAGAAACATGTGACGATCTTAAGCTAAGACTCTTCTTGTTTTTCAGGAAATATGAAAAATGTATCAGCAATGGCAAAAGGGACTGTAAGCTAACAGAGACGTCATGGCATGTAGAGTTCAAACAACAACCATACTTTGAAATTGAAAACAGGAAAGAACAAGTCCAAGAAGAAGGCACTCAAGCTCTTCAACAGGCTCTCATCTGAACACATCCCTCAGTCATCTTGCCTAACATAGCGAATACACTAACACCGTATTGAATGGTCATGAGTCCTGTGGGCAAAGAGCTGTACTTAATCAATTAAAAGAGTAAAGAGATGCCGAGATTTTAAACACGAATCGAACCTAAAAGTGAACTAAGGAAGTCATAGGTTGCACTCATTTAAATGAAACTTAACCACTTAATACAGGTGGGAGCAAGATCTGAGACAGAGCTGAGATGGAGACAAAACTTTCAACACACTTTCATAAATTTAAAACCAGTTGAACAGGAAACACTTAAGTACATACCAAAGATGAAAACTTAAAATAAAAAATACCGATGAAACATTAAAAATATCATTCGAATGGGAAATTTTGAAATCAGCTCAAGCACAAGTACAACAATCTCAAGACAGAATAAACACAACTAGACGTCGACGCGACATGTTAGTTCCGTCCATGGTTACATATTCGCATCTGAACAGAATAAAATGGAAAAAAGAGAGACCAGGATTATTACCTTGCGGAGGGCAGGAACTGGGACGACGACGAGCTTAGAAGAAAAATTCCACCACCCAAAACATCCTATTTTTTGAAGCTTTGAAGTTTCCGGCTTCAAGAACTCCTTTGAAGTTGAATCGATTCTGGGGAGTGCCTTCGGAAATGGAATTTTTGTGTATCTTTAAAAGCTAAGGAACCGCCCTCCTGTATAGTGATGAATGAGGGAATACTTACATGAGTAGATTAAGGTTCCAAAAGGGGGAAAACGCAGGGTAAAATCGGGAATTGGGGATGCTTTTTCAAGTTTGAAATTTGAAAGATATATACTCAAACCCGTCGGAATTTCTCCAACGAATTGAGAATCACAGCCGTCCCATCGAGATCGCCACCGAAGATAGATACACCAGGGGAGACAAACTTTAGAGAACTTTGTTATCTGGTCGGGGAGCGTTTAACAAGAAAGGTGTGGGTGAGGAAGCGTGATAATGAGAGAGAAAAGGGGCAAAGAATGGGAATTAGGAGCGCGTGGATGTGTGTTGATGTATGTATATGTGTTTGTGCTGAAAAGTCGGTTGGGCCGGGTTTAGGAGATTTTGGGTTGGGTTGGTCAAAAAATTGGATCAAATTGAGTCCAACGGTTGAAAGAATGGGTTCAAGGGGATGAGAAAATTGAATTAAGAAATTAGTTATTTGGAATTATAAATTTGACCAATAAAATATGATTAATTGAATCGATTGATTAATTTGATCACAAGACAAAGTAACTAAAAAAATTTTAATATTAACAATTTAAAATAATTAATTTAATTATGGAGTAATTAATTCCAAAAAGAGTAAAGTGATTAAAGATAAAATCTATTTGAGAAATTCTTGAAAGATTAATAAAAATATAACATTTAACTATTAATATTTGAAATATATATATAAAAGATGTACATTTCACCTACGTGGCGCCACCAAACTCGTACAAAATTTTTAATTTTTCAAAATCTCAATTCTACCCTTACCTACCACTCCTTCTGCGCCTCCTCATCTAATGCATCCTTTCCCCACTAAATCGCTTCCTCTTCTCCTTGCTCCCATTCCCATATCAATTTTTCCGTTAAGCACAAGTTGGGAGCAAAATTAACATAGTTTATTTTCCCCCTTGCCAATGAAATATCACATTCTTGCGGAACTATAACGACCTTCCCAAATTCTTTTTTCAGAACACATTGCTTGCTACTAACAATGCATCGACAACATGAAATTCTATCTAAATTCACTCGAAAAAGAACGTCTTCATCGTTCTGAATGCCCTCCATCCAAATCCATGTCTATTACTATTGAAGAAAAAATAAAACGACCTTTCGTGTTGACTTCTTATTTTTCCCGTTTGTTTTACCTAAACTTGAAACATCTTTGCGCTGCTTGATTTGTTCTGACTTTTGAAATAGTTTCTTTTCCCCTTGCCAGTGAAATATCACTTTCTTTCCGAATTATAACGACTTTTCCAGATCCTTTTCCAAAACACATTGCTCGCTTCCAAAGTCGTATTGACAACATTAAATTCTATCTAACTTCACCATAAATTACACATCTTCATCGTTCTAAATTGCCCTCCATCTAAATCCATGGTATTACTGTTGAAGAAAAAGCGAAACAACCTTTTGTGCTGACTTCTTATTTTTGCCCTTTGCTTTTCCCGGACTTGAAGCATCTTGACGGCTGCTTGATGTGTTCTGCCTTTTGAAAAAAATCAACTTCAAGAAAAGATCCTTATTAGTTTGGCAAGCCTGAGCCCCCTACCGGTATTACTAGCCTCTTTTGAATTACTTATATGATGTGGAGTAGGAATCTGGGATTCAAAAGAAGAAACAAAAGTTACTAACTTTCAAAATTGATTTACTGAATCACAGATGGTATAATTTCTCTAAATGAACAACAATATGTAGTAAACAGAGCAAAGACATGAACGATACAATAATCTCAAATTAAACTAATGGAAATTGGATTTTCACAGGCGAACAATTGAACTCGATAACGTAATTCACAAGAAATATCTTCAAGAGCAGAACATAGTTTCTGGCTTTCTACATTATTCTCCTATTTTAGCTATCATTTTGTCATTTGTTGGTTGTTTGTCTGATTTCTTCAAGAGGTCACCTCCGAAGAAGAAGTATCAAGAGGAATGTACTAAAAGGAAATTTCTATAGAATGAAGTTATTGAACTCAAAGGAAATATCAGGATCTTCAACATTTTCCATCAAAAAATTAAATTTGTGGTTCAATTGTAGTTTTTTATGATCCCTTCGAGTCGAATGAACAACTCCTGAGTAAAAATGCTTCTTCTTCATGGATGCGAAACTTCACTGCCGCTTACAGAGAGCCTCGTCTCCTCATACTTCAACACCTATTTGCAATTTATCACCATGGAAATTGAGTTGCTCCTCTATAGTAGTTTACCGATTCCTTTACATGTATACCTTTACTTTTACATATATCTTTTGAATCTGCACTCCAACCAAGTCTATTACTGTCTTTTTTGATGCTCTTACAGTTTTTAATATTAAAATACGAAGATGATGTTATAATATTATTTTCTAATGTACACTAATTATCAACTTCTTTTGGCAAAGAAACATTTTTGGCATATTACTTTTTATTACTATATCTTAAGTCTAAGATGTCAAGGTTCCACTGGTCGATTTCTACTTTAGATGTTCTATAATGTTTAATTTTATGTACTTCTCATATATTTTAAATGGTTTTGTCCTCGACAATTTCAGTTGTCCAACCTGAACTTCTAAAAAAGAAGTACGATGAAGAGGTCACCTCCTGAAGAAGAAGAAGTATCTGGAGGAGTGTATTGAAATTAAACTTCTCTACAATGAAGTTATTGAAATCGAAGGAAATATCAGGGTCTTCTGCATTTCCATCAAAAACTTAAACTTGTGGCTCAATTGTAGTTTTTTATGATCCCTTTCCGTGTATACCTCTGCGCTAACAGATACCTCTTAATCGGAACTCGAACCAAGTCTATTACTATCTCTTTTGATGCTTTTAATTTTTTTTATACGAATATGATGTTATACTATCGTCCACTAATGTAAACTAATTATCAGATTATACTGGGAAAGAAAGATTTTTTCCTATACCTTTTTATAGTACATCTGAAGTCTAAGATGTCAAGGTTCCCCTAGTCGATTTTTACTTTAGATGTTTGGTAATGTTAATTTTTATGTATTTGTTTTTAGTAATTTTAAAATGTGAGTTTAAAAGTATCAATAAATACATCATTCTTCATATATTAAATCATTGCTTTTGTGAATTTTTCTAAAATGTTGTTTTGTTTTGCGTTTCACATTTATTACTATCATATACATTCTTTAAGCCATATACACTTGGGTGTTATTGGTGCATTTACATATACCCTCTTACTCTTGTGTTCACCTGCATCTGAGTTATGAATTGGCCTTCACATGTTTGCTCTATGATGTCCATTATTGTATCATACAAATTGCTAAAATAAAAATGGACACCCACGCTGGAAGTACTCCAAGTTTTACCAAGACAGGAATGTGATAAGAGTTGAAACTGCAAGAACACCCTAAATAGATATTAAGAACTGGGACCAAATTGGCACCATGTGATCAGGTGTAAAAATGATTCATCATCAAACAACATGCTTTTCTAATGGCGTCAGAACTACTTAGTAAAAGTTTACTGTAAACCTGAAAAATAACAACCAACCCTCAACATAGAATGGAGGCTATTAAGTGTATAAAATTTTTATAATCATTTTTTCATGTACACCTGCCGTTCTTTTACCTAAAAGTTTTGTACATAATTTTTGATCCTTCGGCAGATTTAAAATTCATAGAAAATCACATACATTTTGTGAATAGTTTTTAGCCAAATCGAGAAAGTTATTAAATAAGTAATGTGAGAAATGATGCACAACTAATAAGTTGGTATTAGCCTATATTATGGTAGATGGATAGTTGAAATGATCTCCTCCACAACTTATCTTTCCTTTTTCCATCTCATCCCAGAAAAGTAGACATAACAGTTTTCTTGTAGGTACTTCAACTCAAAGAAAATCTCTTATACCTACAAAAATATATAAAATACTTCAATTGTTTCAAAATTATGTTATCGTGCAGCCGAACCAAAGAAATAATTCACTTTTCACAGAACAGTGAAGTCACTTGAAAAAAAAAGGAATATTACTTGTCAGTGAAGCGCGGGCATTTTACTAGTATATATAATAGATAAACATAATTAAAATTAATAGTTTTAAACCTACAAAATCACTAGAAAAATATTTTTTGCATTTTTGAAAGCTAATAATTTCAAAACTGTCAAATTAAAAACTCAATAATCAATTCATATTGTGAAGGATAAAAATTGAGTGTCAATATATATATGATTTTTTTTCATAAAATTATAGTGCATAAAGAAGAAGCGATATTTTTTTTCATATAAAGAAGAAGAGAAATTTCTTTTATATATAAAACATATAAATATATTTTTAATATAATTGTATATTTGATTAAAATATAGCTAAAATATCCATGTATATGATTTTTTTTAAATATAATTATAATGCATATGAAGAAGAAATATTTTGTTTTTAACAGAAAAATTGTATTTTTATACAGTGCACGCGCTTAAAGGAAGTGCACTAAACATTTTTTGCCAAATCAGGATTTTATGCTTAATAGGTACACGTTTTGAATATTTTAGCTGTTCAAAAGGAACTAGTTTTAGTTGAGGTGTCTAAATGAAAAATGCAGACAAGTTTAAATGTCTATCAATGACTTTAGCCTTTTGATATTGATGAAGTGTGGGCGTTTTCTATAGTCCTTAAACAGAGAAATTTTCTCATGTTTTATGTGATTTATGATTTTTTCATTTAAAAAGCCTAGCCTACCTAGTTTTCAAGTAAAGTGTTACATAATTTAAATGATGATTAGGGTATTAAAGTTAAGTTTTAAAATAAAGATTTTCAAAGATATAAGCATGTTGACAATTGTCCTAAAAAGATATTTAAGAAAGGTCCCCATGATGAAAGAACAATTCTCACTTGGAGATTCCTAAGTTCGAGCTACTCCTGTGATTGCTACTTGTGATTCTAAGTTATATTTTAAAGATTCCATGGGATGACATAGTACCGAATGTGACAATGTGGTAGGGTCCGATAAGGGAACATTAGAAGAAACCCTTTGTCGCATTAATTATGTGCCACCATAGGAACCCTTGTAGGCTAGTCTAGTGGATTCATATAGGCCACTTATGCTATTAAGATGCATGCGAAGTTAACAGAATTCCACCTGGCAAGTAGTCTTCCTATGCCAACGTTAGGGTTATGCTGGATTCCATGTAGTAGCCCATATGGTATTTTATGTTGGTTAAGGTATACTCTCACAAGTTTACAATCTTATGATATGTTTTCATTATATGTAATTTCTCATGGATTGACTCTTATTCATGTTGAGTTATATTCCTTGTCTATGCTTAATATCACTTCATGAATGTATCATCTCATACATACTTATATGCTATATTTATGAATGATGGCATTATAATTTCATACATCCATTTCATCTCACATACTTAGTGCATTCCAATGTACTGCCTGTACAATTTAACCATGTAGGGACAAACACTCCTCCACCAGCTCGTGCCTAGTACTCAACATTCAAGACTAGCATTGTTATTTGTGCTGAGCCCTTAGTTTAGGACTCTACCATTATTTCACTCTATATATCTTGTATTTATTTTTGAGACAATGTATTTGTATCCCATTTTGTGGCATTTACTTTCTATGTTTCACATTTATGGATTCTTCTCTATTTGATAGAAACCGACGGCTACCGGTTCTATCCATCGATGTAGTAGTTGGTATAGTTATGGACAATGAATTTTAGTTATCATATTGATTTTTAATGTTTCTGTCATGCCCCAAAGTCCCATAGTAGTCATTTGTTGGCCTACCGAATATCCTGTTATCCGCATACCTTGTCCCTCACCTCGTTGACCAAACTGATTACTTCAAGACCCTTAAAATTATAGTGGAGTATTGGCTACAGAGTAGGAGGATGATGGCCTAGGCGGTCTATTAGAAAATCGAGGTCTAAACTCACCTTGGGATGGTGTAAACTGCCCTGTAGATCTGGACCTTTTGGCCTTCCCTCTTTCCAATCCTTGTGTCCTTCTTCTCTGCCTCTGATCCTCCAATTTCTTTGCAAAAGCCTGCATCCTCGCTATGTCCTTATCTTTGTTCAAGGAAGCAATGTATCTAATATATTCATATGTCGATGAACTCTATCTTCCATAGTAGCAACTACATTAGGAGCTTACCTGGCCAAGGAATTAAATTGGAGGCTATACTCTCTCACGCTCATATTCCCTTGGTGGAGGTTCAAGAACTGATCTGCACGGTCCTCTCGAATCCCCAATGGCAAGTAATGGTCAAGAAAGGCCTCTTTGAATTGTTTCAAGGTAGTTGGAGGTGCATCTATGCCCTTAGATTGCTTCCAAGCTTCATACCACAATACAACCATACTTTTCAACCTATATGTCGCTAACTCGACAGCTTCTGTACCACTCACATGCATAACATCTAATGTGCGCTGAATCTGATTAATAAAGTCTAGGGGATCTTCATTAGGATCTGACCCAGTGAAGGATGGAGGGTCCAAATTAAGAAAATCACGTATCCTTGTGCCATCTATCCTATTTGTACCACCTGTACTCATAACTGGACCTTCCTGCCTTTGACCTTGGCCAGCAACTATACGAGTCAATAGTTGGACTGCATTTCTCAGATCCTGCACGATAGCATCAATAGGTGATTCTACGGGAATTTCACTACTCTTGGGTTCATAAGGAGCTGGAGGAGTTGGAAATGTCTGTGATAGAGACTCCTCTTGAACCTCATTTCGTTGTTTCACCTGGCTGGGTATACCAACCACTATTTCTACTCCCTTCCCTTTAAGTTTATTTTGCCTGGTTTCTGGCATATTTGTTGTACAAAATAATTTAGGAATTAAACATAATGCACCTACTACACTTGGCTCTATGGCACGATCTAAAGAATGAAAAGAAAATAACAACTCCTAAATACCACGTAGCCTCCTGCTTATAAATATGGTGCACAACACATCGATACACAAGATTCTACTAGACACTGCTTTGTAGACTCCCTAGGATAACCCACTCTAATACCACTTCTGTCATTCCCCAAGGTCCCGTTAGAGAGGACTGGTACACGTTGCCAATAAGGCTCAGGAGAATCAACCTGTATCTATTCGATTTTTATACATATTATGAGAGATTTCAATATTTGACATGCCTTTAAGAAAATAAACGGTGATAACTAGTGAAAAGGAAATGCATATGGCTAGGCTGTTGGGGCCATGGTGTTTAAAGTACGAGACATGACCACACTTTAATTTACATAGTTTACAAAGTCTCTAGATAAGAAAAAGTATCTAATAAGGGTCAAGATAGGCCCCGCCTTGATGAATGTACAATACAAAATATAAGCTCTAGACATAAAGCTTCGAAGCAACCTAAAGCTTGGTAACAACAGCTGGATGTCCTGTACTCCTACTGAGGAGATCTACTAGCACCTGTACCTGCAGCATAAAATGCAGGTCCCTCATAAGGGATGTCAGTACGAGACAGTGTACTGAATATATAACGTAGGACATACTATACATGAAGAAATAACTCAAATGAAACCATGCACTGGAGTAAGATTAGAGACCACCTTTGGTTATACTTTGGGATCATGTACTTTATGTTCTTTATATTACTTTACCTTTACTGTATAATTTATGCATAACATTTAATACAAATGACCATCTAATTAGTGGTAAAACTATATCTAGATCATCCCTGGCTAGGTTCTTATTTAACCCCTCAGGCTACCACCCGTGATAGGATCGTCCCTGGCTAGGTGATTCTTCCACCCCTCGGGCTACCACCTATCAATAAACAATATACTTTGCCTTTCAATTACCCTTGAGATGGTTCTTTTGGTGGTCACAATATTGGAGCTATATGACTGTATATGTAATATGTGACATGTAGATAATCATACAAGACAATATGACAATGAAAAAAGTACGTTACATAAATAATGAAATGCGTATGAAATGGAACAACTCGTGAACTTTATTTAGTACCAATAAACCATGTAACTTGGTATCCAAGCATGTATGCAGATTTGAGGGTGACTATGTATGGAAGCATATGAACATGTCAAAGAGTGGAGACATAGTTAATAGTTGTGTCGGAGTTAGCAAATGCCTTTATGTGCCAAGGAAGAATCTAGATTTCATGCCAAGTAATATGAAATCAAGTAGCCTTACATACCTCGTTGTATTACTTCGTTACTACCTTGGGATAACCTTACCTTCTTCCAAATGTTTATCTACAACATAGTAGCTGATAAAACTAGCATTAGTAGCCAATAGATACATCTTGGCAGACCAATCACATACAAAATAACACATGGGCACCAAGCGAGTATTTATAAACCCGAGCGACTTCTTTCAATCTTTTTACCCTAATCATATTTTATAATACACATTCACATGTACACATCATGTGAAGCCTATATTAGTACCATAACATTCTTACAGTAGTCCACAAAGAACAACACATAGCAATTCTACACTACCTACAAATGGACAACATAACGTTACGCCCCTTTGCCCCATTTTGACGTCGATAATTTCAAACCCATTCCAACTCTAACAAAACTGTTCCAACAACATTTATACATACAAACAGTCCTAAAACAATCTTATAACAATACCCAAGTAGTCATTAAGTACGTGAGCCAACAGTCTTCCATCAAACAACCCACAAGTTCCAATCAACATTACACTTAAGATAGCACAATAAAACTTGTTTGTTAAATGAAACCAAAATCAGGGCAGCAACCTTAGGGTAATATCTATAACTCAAAACATGTTAAGAATATCAACTTCTCTTCATAATACAGACTACAAACCATAGAGAAGTTCCTAAAACAAAAGGCAAGTGTGCAGCAACTTTCTAAACATATGCTGTCCAAATTTTCAGCACAAGCATAACTAGCATAGTCTTTTATTTTTTTCATGAGGAAACCTTACTAAACACACAACTAAAATCATTTACCTTTTCCTTCAAAGTGGAGAGCCTCCTTAAGAACTCTAAAAGCCTCTTTTGGTTACATTACAAAGTTAAGAAAAGTTGAGAGAAAACTTAGAGAGCAATCTGATTTTTGTTTTGGTCAAGTTGAAAATGACTTTTGGAAACTGTTTTGAGCCCTTTATAAAGGGTCTCTTGGCCGACTTACTCTTGACCTTTTGACCACCTTTTACCACATATTAATAATCTAGTTATCCAGCAGCTTGGCCCCTACACTTGGGCCTAAATTGATCTCCAAGTTGATGGGCTTGAGCTGCCCATTTTCCAACTTTCTCTTCACTTAGTTTGGGCCCAATTAGCCAAGTGGGTTGTGATGTAATTAGGCCTTTTTTTATATACTTATTAGGCTGAAAATAAAGTCTATTTATGATAGTAAAACACGGGCTAAAGGTACACCTTTAATACAAACTTTATTCATAATAGGACTTGGTCAAATTCGATGTCGAACCTCATCTTTTTTTAGCTAGTAAATTTAAGCGAAGCAGGTAGGCAACTCACTTGCTAGCTTCTTAAGTCCTGCAAGCACCTCAATTTTCTTACTTCACTTAAGGTCGTGATCTCCTCTATTTGACGCAAAATATGTATACACTCGACCTTCTTAATCGTTAGACGCACATATCCCCTTGTAACATGAAATTCGAGCACTTTTAAAAATGGGCGCTAATTTGACCAAACCATTATCATATTTCATTTGCATTGTACTAGTATTGTAAGATATGGGATGTTACACAAATGATTATGCGAGAGAAACTCTAATACGTTGTTATTGTAAAGTTTTCTTGTGGATGGCCGAACATGATATACCTTAGGTGCCTAATTCTAAACTATTGTGAGTTGAAAGGGAATTGAGCATTGGCCTATTCACCAATAGACATATTTTTGTATGGGTTTCACTTTTTGAGGACTATGTTTATCTATTATCCAAGCCTGCCTTTTATATTACATACCAGAACTGGTCATACCCTATGAGAACTTTTAGGTGGGAACTGATGTTTAATCCTGAGGAGGAAAGATCGATCGCTATTGCCTGGATTTGCTTCCCTTAACTCCCACCTAACTTCTTCTGTGAGGAGGTAATTTTTTCACTTATTATGACAATTGGAAAGCCTCTAAAAGTACATATAGCTATGAAGAACAAAACTTCACCTAGTTGCACGAGAGTTAAGGTGGAAGTCAACTTGCTAGGGTAGAATTAAAATAGGCATTAAAAAAGATAAAGGAGAAGTAACAGAAAAGTGGATCCCAATCAAGTCTGATTACATGCCCAAATATTATGAAACATGTTAATTTAGGGATATGATGAAGCTCTATGCTATGTCAAAAACCCAGAATTATTGAAGAAGAAAAAGGGCAATCAAGAGGAGGATGATAAGAAGGAAGATGTCACACCAAACACTCAAGAGAAGACTACCACTGAAAAAGTGGTCACTGAGAAGCAACCAACGGAAATGATGAGGGAGGAAGAAAACAACAACCTAAGTAGCTGTGGAAGGCCAATACACATAATATATTTTCTAACCTAGAAAATAAGAGTATAACTCAGACCAAAAGAATAAGGGGTAGGACTAACAGGAAAACAAAAATAATGAAGAGCAACCAACACAACTGTAGGGGAATAATAACAAACAATCCATATAAGCATGGGTGGAGGAGACTTTTCTAGGGAAGGAAAAGGGGGCAGAGGTGAAAAGGACAAATACTTGTGAGACTAAGGTTAATGAGAATGAAAATGCTGTCAAAGTCAACATACAGGGGATTGAAGAAGTACAAACCTTATGGGAGAAAAAAGATAAGAAGAAGGGAGTTTTGTTAATCAAGATTATCAAGGTGTCAGTGGTTGTACAACTACCAATGTCCAGGGGCGCAATCAGGTAGATTAGTCTGGTGGAGGTGACCTTGAAGGAGAGGACTTTGTCCAGGTAGATGACTTTGACCAGGATAAAGGGGATGCAAGTGCTACCAATGATGAGGAGGGCATAGAAGAAAACATCAACCAGGTAAGGATAGTAGGAGATCTATCCCCTAAACACACCAACAGTTTGAAATCCAAGGGTGAAAATTAAGGTCCCTCTCCTAGTAAGAACAAGGAGTAGTAAAACTAGGACTTTTAGTTGTCATTAATGATAAGTAAAGCCCTATTCTAGAATATCAGGTTAGTAAATACCTAAAATGCCTTTGGGAGGTTGATTGACTTAAACAGGAAATATCACTACTCTTTTATTGCTTTGATGGAGCCTTTTCAAGTGTGGAAGACATAGATCATTACAAAAATATATTAGGCTTTGACTATGCTTTAGTAAGCTATTTTGGAATATTTTGGATTTTTTAGAAAGGGGATGGGCTGGTACAACAATTAGTAATTCTCAACAACAGATTACCATGAGATTTTTGGAAGAAGGTCAAGAATTCTCGGTTACTTCTATATATGCTAGGTGTAGTGCACTAGCTAGATAGGCTAGAATTGTGGGAGGTGCTAGAGACCCATGATGCTGGTGGCTGCCCATGGCTAGTTGGAGGTGATTTTAATGTAATCTTAATTGAGGAAGAGAAACTAAGTGGGCTAGACTTCATACAACAAGAGGCCATGCACTTTGCTCATTGCATGAATGAATGTGTCTTGATATAAGTCAACTACTCTGGTAGAAAGTATACAGGTCGATTGGTAGAATAAATGAAGCTTCCATTTTCAAGATGCTTGACAGGATTTTTGTTAATGAGGAATTTTCAGACAATTTTCTAGAAGTTGAAATAGAGCACATGACTTGCAGTTCCAAGGTGATACATGTTTTTAAACATTTTAGGTTTCTTAAATTTTGATGGTCACATAAAAATTTCAAGTCTATGGAGGAAGAATGTTGGCAGGTTGGTTTCATAGGTTCCCCTTTTCTGGAACTACATGCTAAACTTAAAAAGGTCAAAAATGCCTTAGTTCACATTGGAGGATGTTATTAGGGTAAAGAATCATAACTAAAGATCATGCCCACCTTAGAAAATAGGGTAGAATTAAGCAGGATGCAAGCCGAACTGAAGGAATTCCTAAATATAGAAAAAGAGTTTTAGAAATAGAAGGCAGGGAGGGGACGATTTGTGTAGGGAGATAGAAACACAAAATTCTTTCATTCTTATATCAGAGGAAAGAGGAAAAAATTGTAGATCAGTGAAATAAAAAATGAACATGGTGTCAGTCTAACAAAAGCCTTGGAAATAAGGCTGGAAGCAGTTAGAGTTTTCAGGACCACTTTAATGAAGACAATTTCAACACTGGTTTCTTAATGTTGGATATAGTTCCCTTCTTAGTCACTCAAGAAGAGAATGAATTGATGACTGCACTTCTTACTATGGATGAAGTTGAGAAGGTTGTGTTTCAACTAAATGGGGCTAATGCAACTAGTCTTGATGGTTTTACTGGTCTTTTATTAGACATGCTTAGAGGTGGTTTCATAGGATGTCACTAATGTGGTGAGAGCATTATTTTGTGGTCACAATCTACCTAGGTATGTAACATATAACATTCCAACATTCTTACTAAAAAAGGAAAAAGCGAAGACTTTTTCAGACTTGAGGCCAATCAGTTTGAGTTGCTTTATCAACAAAGTCATTTCTAGATTTTTATATGAAATGTTGTTTTTGGTGCTATCAAAGATTATATCCCCAAATCAAGTTGGTTTCCTGAAGGTTAGAAGTATCTTTGAAAATGCACTTCTTGCTCAGGAGATTATACGGGATATTAATAAAAGAAATAAACACATCAATATGGTGCTCAAGTTGGATATAACAAAGGTATGTGACAGAGTTTCATCAATATTCCTGATAAAAGTTTTGAAGAAATTTGGTTTTGGTGAGATAATTATTGATATGGTATGGAGGCTGGCTTCAAATAATTGGTACTTAGTATGCATCAATGTATAGACTTATGGTCTGTTTCAATCTTTCGGAGGACTGAAATAGGGTGATCCTATTTCTCCTACCCTATTTATTATCGCTGCTGAAGTTTTAGCTATGGGTTTGAATAATATGGACATAGGCAGAAGATTTATTGGTTATAGCTTGCCTAAGTGGAGTCCTGAAATCAATCATTAGTTAAATGTAGATGATATCCTTTTCTACTCAGGTGATAAGGCTTCTATGATAAAAATGATACATGTGCTGAGAAACTATGAAGCTATATCAGAACAACTCCTTTACAAGTCCAAAAATTTCTTCTATCTGTATAAAAACACTTCTCTCATTTTGTTCTATCAAATTAAGAATTTAACAGGAATAAGGCAAGGGGATTTTCCCCTAACTTATTTGGGATGGCCATATTATGGGAGACAAAACAGTTCCTATTTTGAATGGTTGATGAGAAAAGTTGCTAAGAGGATTCTCTCATGGTAGAACAAATTCTTATATTTGGAGGCTAACTTATCCTCATCAACCATGCTATTCAATCAATGCCTATTTACCTCTTAACTTCCCTAACAACCCTATAGGTGTGATAAGAAAAATACACCAAAATTTTGTTAAATTTTTTTGAGGATCTACTTCCACAAAGAAGAGAACGCATTGGGTCGCTTAGGAAGAGATGTGTTATCCTAAGAAGGAAGGAGGTCTGGGTTTTAGATCCCTGAATGAGATTAAAAGCTTTGTTGGAACTTTAGAACTACTATAGCTTCCTTGTGGGCAACTTACTTTGGGAATAAGCACTACAAAAAGCTTTACCCTTTGCTTGCAAAAAGCACAGGGGTTCACAAGCTTGGAGGAGCATGGTAAAGATAAGGAGAAAGTGGAACCTTTTATTTTTTGGCAAGTGAAGGCAGGAAATTCCAATTTCTAGTTTGAAAATTGGACTAGACTAGGGGTTATATATTATGTAGAGGCAGAGTCCGCAGAGGATGTTGAGATATGAGGACATGTTCAAATCAAGCAAAATGCAAGAGTATAGATCATGAAATAGTGAAATCAATGCATCTTAAAATCATGTAAATCATCCCACCAACATCATGGTAAAACCCCCATCATGGATAACTTGTAAATTATATGAAAACTTTACTGTAGTTCATAGATTTCATAGTTTGAATCATGTATAGTCTCATTAGAAAAGATCACTTAATAGTATAAGTTCAAAATAGATATTTATGCATAATCAACAACATTTGACAAAACCCCAACATATTTCATGCTCATATTTCATAATAAATAGTACCTATAAGAAATACAACTTGAAATCATGCAATTTTCATAAAAACGAAGATTGGGCTTTATGGGTGAAACGAACCCATGAATGAAACCCACATACTTTTGACCTTAAATTTATTGAAAATGAGTTGAGAAAGACTTGAAGCTTGGAATAGGGTCTTAAAATCCACAACTTGTTCTTGAGTTTCCTTGAATTCTTATTGGGGTTTGGTAAAGGCTCTTGGGAGAATTTGAGAGTGTATTCCAATAGGGAGGAGTGGAAGTGACCTTTAGGAATAAGGTTTTGGTCTTTAGTAAGTGTTAAGATAGCATAGGAATCCCCAAAAGATAAATAGAAATAACTAAATTTACAAAATACCATTAGTGAAACGGGATTTGGCAAAAACCCATATATACCCTTGCATAGACGAGTTCTACAAAAACGAGCATAACTTCTTCGTATGAGTTCTATATAAGGTGAAACAAAGTGAGTTAGAAATCTAATGAAAAGAGCTTTAATATGGTAGGTCATGGGACACCTAGTTCTTTGTATGCTAAGAGATATGCCCTTTTGAAGTTGAACCTCCTACTGGTACTTGTGGAAAACTTGGCCAATGGAAATTCCTTTGAACTTGGCTTGATGTAGGGGACCGATGATAGTCTTTAATGACATGGATAATCCTGACTTATATTTGAATGAGATCTTGAAGCTTGAATCAATTTCTTGAGATCCGAAATGAGTTTGAGACACTTGAATTTGGGCGAAATATTTGGCTAAGTGTTAAAGAGGGTTTTGGGGTGTGTCATCAATGATATGGGATTGAAAATGACTAAGCATAAGTGTTTTTATGCATAAGAAGACTTAGTCCCAAGACCCAAAAACCTTGGACTGAAAAACCAAAACTGGCAAAAATAACACTGGTTCACGACGGAGGCACATCGCGGTACCAACGTGGACTCGCACTATTTTGTACGAACTTGGTATCAAAGTACCAGTTTGTTAATGGTTATTGCGTATCTATTAGAGTCTTATTTATGGTTGTGAAGTGCTCCATAACTATGAATGAGATGCTATGAGTCATTTTAGGAAATGTTTTCCTTCTTCTTGATCTATGTCGTGCGATAGACTTAAGTTCCCTAAGGCATTCTTATTTTAATCATAGCATTTCATAATATATCTCAAGCTACTTAGTATAGTTATATATCAAATATGGAGGTTCATAATGCTCTATAGATATTTGCCAAACAGTGACAAAGTTGACAACTCAACTCAATCAACAAGTGAGTGCCCCTGACACTTCAAGTGGTAAAAGGGAGAAGAGAGGGTCTAAGAGGCCCATTTTGAATGAAAGTTCCAAGTTCCCAAAGGTGATGGAGGTGTGATGCCTAATGCTATGTGCCCAAGGTTGGTAAGATGCATAGGGGCCAATGTTTGAAGGGCACCAATGCTTGCTTCGGTTGTGGTGAAGAGGTTTATAAGAGGATGGATTGTCTTCATAAACACATCAAGGGTAAAGGTGGTCATGTTGATCAAGAGGCTCTAAGAGTGGATATGGGTACTAGTATGTTGAAGTTTCCTTTGACCTTAATGTGTATGCATGGGAAGGGTCGGGTTTCCTATTTACTTTCATTACTCCTTTTGGTTGCTAGTGGGCTTCTTGCTTGTCCCGAGTTGTTATGTGAACCTTTGGTGTCTACCTCTTTGTTGAGTCTATTATTGATAAAAAGTTCATAGGTATTGTTTCGTGTTTATATTGCATTAGGTCTTGCCTTGTGAATTGTTGGGTTGATATGGTGGGTTTTGATGTCATACATGGGATGGATAAGTTGCTTTCATATTGTGTCTCCATTGATTATAGGGGCTGTAGAGTTAGATTCCAATTCCCTAATAAACTCATCCTTGAGTGGGGGCTTGTAAGGTAGTTGTGAAGGATAAGTCTATTTCTTGTCTTAAGGTACAATTGATCTTTAAGGGTTGCATTTATCATCTTGTAAGAGTTAGGGGTGTTGAACCTAAGTTATTTATATTGAGTTATTTTCGGTGATCAATGAGTCATTGAATGTCCTTTACGATATTTTTAATTTAGGGTAGCGTCTTTTGGTGTGGCTAGTACACCAGTTATGTCAATAGGTCTCATAAATAGGGTCTTTAATTCCTACCTTGTTACGTTTGTAGTGGTCCTTGGTGATTATATGTCGGTTGTTTTCGGAAGTGATGAAGAGTTTTTGATTCCATTGAGGGTGACATTGTGAATTTCAAAGGAGATGAGGTTGGGTGAAATGAGAAGGGGTTGAAGTAAGAAGGGTAATATAGTGGCTTTGATGATTCCGAATGTTTTTCTGTTAAAGAGGTCTAGTTACCCAAGGCCTTGATTTCCGTCTTGATAGATTTGGAGGTCTCAGTGACTGATGGCAGAGTGGAGGTTTTCTCCTAAGGGGAAGATGGTATCATTGGATACTAAGGTAGGCTATGTGTGCTTGTGTTGATGATTGGTTTCACTTGGAAGTCCCACATATGAAGGGTGTGGTACAGTTTGGCAAGAAGGGGAATTGAGTTTATGGTTTGTGGGCCCTTATAAAGTGTTGGGGGAGGATTGGCAAGGTTGTCAAATTAGAGTTGCCTATGAATATGGATGTGGTTTGTTTGGTTATTCATGCTTCTAGGTTGAGGGGAGGTGATGGTGACTCTAGAGCCATAGAATCTTTGAGGTTGTGGGTGTAGAGGAGGATAAGTTGGCTTATAAGGAGTTCCGGTGGAGGTATTAGATAGAAGGGTGGAAGAGTTGATTAATTAGGATGTAGTGTTCGTCAAGGCCCATTGAAAGAATCGTCAATTTGAAAGTGTTTGTCGAGGAGCCAAAGCGGATATGGAGAAGCAATAATTGTATCTCTTTCATTCTATTCAACCTTATGATAACACATCAAGTCCTTTTCTATGATTCTAAGTCTTAAGTCTTAGCCCTCATGTCATTTGCATACATTCATGTTTATATTGACAAGTTCATGTTTATTTTACAACTTATGTTGATATTTTTGAAATGATGTTTAAGTGCATCGTTGCAGTCTTGTATAGGCTAAAATCATCTTGACTACTTTTCCTATATATGTTTCTTTGACATTCGGGGATAAATATTCTCAAGGGGGAGATATTGACAAGATCCAAAAAATGCCCGAAAATGTGCCTCATAAGTATCCAAAATCACAATATCCATATATCTCAAAATCCATGCATGATATCGAAAATCAGACTTCATTTCTTGTTCAGGGGGCAAAACTAACTGGTGGGTCTGCGTTGGTACCGGGACGCGCCTCCGTCGTGGCCTAGTGTTATTTTTGCCTAATTTTGTTGTTTTGGTCCAAGGATTTTGGGTCTTGGCCCTTCCTATATATTAAAATGCCTATACATAGTCATTTCCATTCCCATATCATTGATGACATACCCCAAAACTCTCTCTAACACTTAGCCAAATATTTTACCAAAATTCAAGTGTCCGAAACTCATTCCAAATGTCAAGAAATTCATTCAAACTTTAATCTCTCATTCAAGTCTAATTCAAGCTTATTCATTTTGTAAAAGACCATCATGGGCCCCCTATATCAAGTCAAGTTCAAAGGAATTTCCGTTGGCTATGTTTTGCATAAGTACCTATAGGAGGGTCAATTTTAAAGGGGCATATCTCTTAGCACACAAAGAACTAGGTGTTCTACAACTTACCAAATTAAAGCTCTTTGCATTAGCTTTCCAACACTCTTGGTTTTACCTTATTTAGAGTTTGAATGGAGATGTTATGCCTATTTTCATAGAACTCATTTATGCAGGGGTATATACGGGTTTTCACCAAATTCCATTTCATTAATGGCGTTTCGTAAATTTAGTTATTTATATTGGTATTTTGGGAATTCCTATGCTATCTTAACACTTCCTAAAGACCTAAACCCTACTCCTAAAGATCAAATCCGCTCCTCCTAAGAGCCTCTACCAAGAACACAAGAAAACTAAAGAACAAGCTATGGATTTCAAGACCCTATTCCAAGCTTTAAGTCTTTCTCAACTCAATTTCAAGAAATCCATGGTCTAAAGTATGTGAATTTCATTCGTGGGTTCCTTTCACCCATGAATCCCAATCTTCCTTTTTATGAAAATTGCTTGATTTCAAGTTGTGTTTCTTATAGGTACCTATTATTATGAAATACGAGCATGAAATATGTTGGGATTTTGTCAAATATTGTTGATTATGCTTAAACATTTATTTTGAGCTTGTATTATGAAGTGATCTTTGTCTATTGAGACTATACATGATTCAAGTTATGAAATCTATAAACTTTAGTAAAGTTTTGATATGATTTACAAGTTACCTATGATGGGGTTTTACCATGATGTTGGTGGCCTGATTTGCATGATTTTATGATGCGCTGATTTCACTATTTCATGATCTATAGTCTTGAATTTTTCTTGATTTGAATATGTCCTCATATGTGCCCACCAAATGTTTGATGAAATGCCAAGTTAAGAATTCTCAAGATATGTACATGTTTTACAAATCAAGTGACTTCAAGATGAATATGGGCTATCAAGTATGTTATGAATTCATGAAATTACCTATGATTATGCAAGTATGAAGCTAAGCCATTTTTCAAAGATTATACCTTTTGTTGAGCCTTTGATGTTGATGTTAATGAAACAGTAATATTGATGATGATCCATTCTTATTATTGAAGTTAGGCTCACCATTTGAGTTCAATGATATTAAGATCTACTGGTGCTATGTTTCTATGTTTATGGCAAGTTATTAAAGTATGATTATCTTATATATTCCATGGGATTGACTTAGCACCAAGTAGACTAGAGGTGAGTTCCCAAGTCCTAAAATTATGTGCCACCTTAGGTGAAGGTATTAGAGGTGAGTCCCGAAATTTCTAAGAGGCAAGCACCCTAAATATGAGGGCTTGAGGCGAGTACCCGAGTCTGGGCTTAAGGTGAGTACTCGAATACAAGAACTAGAGCCTATTACCAGTTCACATAAGGCTTAGTGGATCCACTTAGGCATTAGGAAGTTCACCTTGGAAAGTAACTTCCCCCTTTCTTCGGGTGTAGGGTAAACATCGGGATTCCAAGTTGTAACTCGCTTGGTCTTACTTTATGTTGGTTGAGGTTTCTTCCCTCACTTATATATTATGTTCTATGTAAGATGAATGATCTGCAAAGCATGATTCGTTTAATATTGATTATACATGTCATATTATTATTATGCTATCTACTGCTAATCGTTATGCATTTTGACTATGTTGCCTATCTCTTGTTGTATTGCATCCTACATACTTAGTACATTCAAATGTGGTAATGCATACTCTATGCCTACATGATATCACCATGTAGGAACAGGAACTCCTATGAATTCTCCTCCACATGGCTAGACGAATTGCTCAAGTTAGTTTTTGGTGAGTCCTCATGTTTAGGGACAATATCTATCTTCTTTCATGCTTATGTTTAGACTACATCTTGTATATTTGGATTATCTGTTGTCATTACTATCAGGTTGAGCCCAATTGCTTATCTTGGCCCCCACTAAGTTGTACATTTAAAGTTGTTGTTGGAGAAGTATGTAATAATGCTATGAGCCTTGACTCCTTTGACTCTTTTGATGCTTTATGACATGAAAGATGTCCCTTATCCCCGTGTTCCCCTTTTTACTATCTCTTATTGTTGTTTTATTGCTTTCGTGACCAAGGATGTATAATGTTATGTTAAGAGGCTTGATTGGGGTCCCTTCGAGTTCCCCATTCGCCATGTCACGTCTAGGCCCTAGGCTTGTCGTGACAATTTTGTGGTAGAGAACACTTAGGTCATAGTCCTTGAGCAACTCCAACCATTTTCTCTGCCACAAGTTGAGCTCTTTTGGCCTGAAAATGTACTACATGGCTCTTATAGTTAGTAAACATGTCCAAATACGCTCCATATAAGTAGTGGAACAAAATATTAAGTGCAAATACCATCGCTGCAAACTTAAGATCATGGGTTAGATAGTTTCTCTCATAAATTTTAAGCTATCTAAAAGCATAGGGTATCACTTTTCCCCTTTACATCAACACACAACCCAATCCAACTCTCGATGTATTACAATATATCACAAAATCCTCTATTCTATCAGGTAAGGTCAAAACTGTCTCTCTGACCTTGAAACTTGACCTTCTTCTGAGTCAATTTAGTTAATGACAAGGATATGGACGAAAATGATTCAACAAATCTACTGTAGTAGCCTGCCAACCCTAAGAATCTCCTTATGCCATTCGGAAAGGGTGGTCTAGGCCAGTTCTTAACCCCCTAAATCCACTCAAATACCATTATGCAAGACAATATGGCCTAGAAAAGCCCCCGAATTGAACCAAAATGCACATTTCAAAAATTTTGTATATGACTCATTATCCTTGAGAGCCAGGAGAATAATTCTGAGGTGATTGGCATACTCCTCTTCATCTCTAGAATACAGTAAAATATCACTAATAAACATGATCACAAACATATCAAGGTACTATCTGAACATGTTTTCATCAAAGTCATTAAAGGTACAAGCGCATTAATCAACCCAATAGACTTAATCAAGAACTTAAAATGGTCATATAGAATTCTAAAGGATATTTTTGGGATGTTACAGTCCCATACCTTTAGCTAATGGTAACTAGATCTGAGGTATATCTCTGAGAAATAAGAATCACCCTGAAGTTAGTTAAACAAGTCATCTATCCTGGGGAGAGGATATTTGTTCTTTATCACAACCTTATTAATTACATATAATCAATACACATTATGAGAGACCCATCTTTCTTTCTTACGAATAGGACAGGTGCATCCCAAGGAGAAATGGTCAGCTTAATGAAGCCCTTATTTGACAAATTTTTCAGTTGGTATTTCAATTCTTTCAACTCAGCAGGGGCCATTCTATAAGGTGGAATAAACATAGGTTGAGTATCATGAAGAACGTCAATCTCGAAGTCAATCTCCCTATCAGGAAGGGCTCCTTGCAAATCCTCAAGAAACTTATTCAGAATCAAAACTGATTCAAGGGTTAGAAACTCAACATATTCATACTTGACTCGCACGAGGTAATAGATACATCCTTTAGAGAATAACTTTTTGCGCCTAAAATAGGAAATAATCTTATCATTAGACACAACAAAATTTCCTTTTAACTCCAGCATCAGTTCATTCAGATATTGGAAATTAACAGTTCGAGTTCTACAATAAATGAAGGCATAGCAAACATGAAGCCAATCCATGGCAAGGATCACATCAAAGTTAATCATTTCCAACTCTATCAAATTAGTAAGGATATCCTTATGATGGATGGATACTACACAATCTCTATTGACCTTTTTGTCTTAGATATAATAAACAACAGGAGCAGATACAACTAAGGGTTCAAGCAAACACTCATGAAAACTCTCAAATATAGTAGCCATATAGGGAGTTACAAAATATAGAGTGCCACCCAGATCAATCAATGTAAAATAATCAAAGGTAAAGACTCTAAGCATACCCATCATGACACTTGGTACAACTTCCTAATCCACTTGATTTCCCATCGTATATAGATAGTTTGTTCATCCATTGGTATAAGTAGTGGCAGCTCTCTAATTACCCCTCCTGGTAGTAACAGTGCCAAAGGTTGTTCCTTGTTACCCCACTTTGGACAATCTCTCTGGAAGTAAACCATTTGCGCACACTTGTAACATGCATCACCTTCCTCATGACATTTTCCCAAGTGTAGTGTTATTACCACATGGTGGCTTACCCTATGAATCTTGAGCCATACTAGCCTATAACTGAGGTCCCTAGGTTTATGCATTCTGGGACCTTTATTCATTCTAGATTCTGGGTGCGGGTGCACTAGCAGATAATGGTGCTAGCCCCGACTAAAAGTTGTTTCAATTTTCATTCCCTCTCTTCCCAACCTTATGGCTGGATATCTATGCTCTTTTACTTTTATACTCTTTACTATCCAACTGCCTCTCCTTATTAGCCTGTTGTACAAAAGTCATCAACCTTCTAATATCCATATCACTCACATGCATTGCTCCGTTCCCATCCTTCTGCCCCTTGTTAGCTTCTTGGAGGAATGATTACAATTTCGTAAACACGTAACGCACTAATCAGAAGAGAGTTTTCATCAAGTTTAACTCTATAGCACAAATCAAAATATGAAAGAAGTGTAAACCTTCCTAATGTCCAAAAGCCTCCTGCTTATGAATTGTCCTTCACAACACACCCATAAATAAGAATCTACTAGACTTGGCTTCATAGACTCCCTAGGGATCTTGAATTCTATACTATGATACCAAGTTTGTCATGATCCGAGAGAGTACCCTAGACGTAGCTGACACTCAGAGGATATTGCTAGTCCGCAAGTGAACCATTAGGCCTCATCATATTCATTCAATCATAATTCCATATATCAACAGAAGACTAAATATAATAAAAGTGGACGATATCATTTATAGATAGTTGAATCAAACCCATAAGACTAGTATGGAAGAAACTAGCCCAAAATAATATCCAAATCAAAGACAATCATACTCTAGTCTATGAAGCCTCTATCAAACTGTTCAATGGTGCCAATGAAAGTTCTATAGCTATGTTAAATCAAAAGAAGAGAAAGTGTAAATTCTGACTTTAAAAGCTAGATGAAATAAATGATACGCATACCAAAGTCAAGGAGGACTCACCAATCAGCCGGGAAGAAGAGAAGATCTTCAACGAAGTGCATGTTGATGATCTCTAGTTCCTATCTCTGCATTATAAAAGGATGCATGGCCAAATGGACGTTAGTGCATGGAATGTATGATTATCTAGAATGGTAGAATGAGATAGATAATAGGTAGAATACAATAATCTCAAAATACTTAGTTAGAATGTTATAAGTCTAACGAAAGAATATAGACTAAACTGCGACTAATCATAGATAATCCAATCAATCCAATCTTATCTAATCAGAATATTATCAAGACCTATTTGAGAGTTTCTCTTATTCAACAACAATCACGTATAAGCTAGTGATTATATAATAATCCCATTAATGTTGCCATAGTGGTTTAATACTTGCTAGGGTAAATAACAAATTGATCCATTATGGATCCAATCACTCGAGTCATATATTATTTAAGAGACCTATCAAGAGGAAATGTCTGACTTACCAGTTTCAATCCTCTCCTATATTAGCGACATAGTTAATGAGTTTGATTTGGACTTACTCTTACTCAAATCGATGCTCGATACTCCTCCTAAGACTCAATTCTCATAAACAATCAATCTAATTGATTAGTCTTAGAAGGACTCTTCTTAATCCATCAATTTTGTCAAAATCAAGCCTTTCAACCTATCAACCATCTAATCAATTCTCAATCATATCTTTCAAGAGGGTTCAAATAATCATCAATAGGACTATAAATTTTGATCTATCAGTTGACTTCAATTATGAAAAATCTCATGACCATCAAGTTCTATCAACATCATCATCATTCTCAATTGCAATCACAGTCACAATCACAATCATACTGTCAAAGCTCTACACTCAACCTTTAGGTTCATTCATGTAAATTTTATTGAATAGCTCTATTATACTATTCAAAATTTGAAAGAAGATAAATGTTTCTTAAATATCAATAGTCCCTCATTTATAAAAAGGGGGCCTTTTCACAACATAAATAAGATCCTACATATACATCTTCATCGACACTATCGGACACTTGAACTTTATGCTTGATAATAGGTTTTTCATGCCCTAGAAGGCAACCTTGTCATGGCTGGCAGTAAGGAGCCATTACTGGCTCCCAAGTGAACCACTTAGCCTATTCACATATTCATCTATTCATTGAAATCAATGAAAAACTTAGAATAAAGAGATAATAAGATGGGAAAATCCAATCAACATTCTAACCTAATGTATAGAGGTCATAAGCTAACAATTAAACTCCAAATCTATGACATAAGAATAGTTTTAAAGAAAATCAGTCAAGAGATAAAGATCTCAATATCAACTCATCACTATATATTCTATGAAGCCTCTATCACTACTACCTAGATAGTGCTAATGACAAATGTGTGTCTACCTTAAATCAAATAAAAGTACTAAACTCAAAAGCCAGAAAGACATAAGTGGTATCCTCCTAATGCAGAGGAGGACTCAGCAATCAGTTGATAGAAGATAAGATCCTCAATGAAGCATCTATTGATAATCTCTAATACATGTCTCTGCAACATGAAATGATATAGGCCCAAATAAACGTCAGTACATAGAATATATGAGAATATGCAATAGTTGAAAGGAAGAACACAATCATAGGTACTCAACTCGACAATTAACTCAACTCAAGAGACTCAACCAGAAAAGATAAGGAACTTAATTAAACTGTCCTAAGCCTAAAATAAAAATATGATTTAGATAAATACCAATCATGTACAATCTAATGCAATTATAAAGTACTATCAACACCTATTTGAGCGTTTCTCCTATCCAACAACAATCACTTATAAGCCAATGATCGTACAACAAGCCAAAATTATTGTCATGTCCATTTAAACTTTGCTAGGGCAAAGAACAAACCAAACAATCATGGATCCAAAATAATCAATTAAGTCCTATTATTTTAATATAATAAAATAGGAACAAATTCAAATTAATGATTCAATCCTCTCCTACATTTGGCAATGTAGTTATTGAGTTCGACTTAGACTTACTCTCACTTAATTCCGTACTAAATACTCCTCCCAAGAATCAATGCCCATAAAACAATCAATCCCAATCTAACCAATCAAATAAGTCTAATAAAGACTCTTATCAATTCATCAATTCTCAGACAAGCCTTTCGTCCTATCAACCATCCAATTAATTCTTAATCACATCTTTCAACAGTGGTTTAGAAAATTATTTAAGAGGATTATCAATTTAAACTAATCATTTGAGTTTAATTTATTAGAATTCATAGGACTATCAAGTTCTATTAACACTATGATCAAGCTCAAATCACATTCAACATACATCATGTCAATGCTCTAAACTTATCCCCTAGATTCATTCATTCATATTCTAATCAAATAATATATAGGATTTATACTTAAAATAAGAATTCAAATCATATTTTCAGAAACAAGTTTATGAAAACACTTATTGTGAAATATCAAATAGAATATGTATTTTTCAAGAAAATTCTGAAGAAAACCTTCATAGAAATTTAATTTAATTCACAATCAACCTATCATAAATCTTAAGAATATATGGAAGAATAATTTCATACTTTAGGTTAGCCTTACTAACATGGAAAGTTGATATACAATTGAAATTTGAAGAACACTAGCTTTCTTGGAGAAAATCTATCACCTTGAAACTAGGGGTAGCAAAATAAGCCCAAACATAAGCAAACCACCCAACCCTCCCATAATTTTATGGGTTGGATTTAGTATGATCTAGAATTCGGCTAATTTTTAGCCCAATACAATTTAACCCATTATAAATTAATTCTGAGCTAAGCCTAATAAGATTCTCACTTTAGCTCAATGTATCATTTGTTTTGTATGTTCAATGCTAGTTTTTAATTAAGTGTGTTAAATTGGGCGGGTCATGAGCCAACTCGAATTTTAGCCCATTTGAATCCAACTCATTTGAGCCCAAAGTACATTTGGGCGGGTCAACACCCAACCCAATATTTAATACAACCTATTTTAACCTCCACAATTTCATCCTAACTCGCCTATTTGACACCCCTAATTGGAACCTTGATGCTTGTTCTAGAGAAAAGAAATTCTTTTGTGTAGTTCTTTTAGAGTGGAAGAACTTGAAAATACATTAGTTGAAGGGCTTCTCTTTGATTTCTTAATTCTCAACTTAAGATCGTTCTAGTTCTTAATGAAGAACCCTAATTCTTAAAGAAGAAGAATCAAGAAATTCTTTCTTAGAATTCTTAAATTTATTTTCTTGAAACCCTAGATTATTATTTCAGATTTCTCTTAGAGCTTTATGAATATATGAAGAAATTTGGGTTGAAAAGCTTGAAATTTATAGAGAATAACTTACTTTGATGGAGGATCTTGAAACATAGCCCTAACTTTATGTGTATCTTAAAGATTCTTTAAGTGTTTAAGTTTATGAGTGGAGGAGACGGTTTTACTTATGAAAAATTGAATTCTATGCATTTTTGGATAGTAAAATAACGCCTTAAAAGTTATTGGACAAAATATCCATCAAGAAGTATTAAAGGGACATCATTTAACTTACGCAGAGAAGTCCACGTCTACTCCGCGTCGCAGAGTTATCGCGGACTTCGGATAGCTCTGCATATCTCTAATTAAATAGTCATAATTTTCTACTTCAAACTCAGATTGATGCAATCTTAGTGGCGATAGGAAGAAGACTCGAAGAAATTTAGTTTGATAGGTTATGGGACACCTAACACATTATATTCTAGGAGATATAATCATTTGAAGTTGACCTTTTTATGAACTCATACGAAAACTTAGTCAATAGAAATTCTTTCAACTTGACTTAATGTAAAAGATCCTTTATGACCCTAGACCATATCTAACACACTTTAAATATACAGAAATTGATCCTAACACACACACATAGAGAGAGATTTATACACACACACACA
>JAOTQJ010196051.1:0-20732 GCA_025642045.1 Solanum sejunctum
ACAAAGTTGTGTCTATGTAGAGTCTTGTTTATCGATGTGTTGTGCACCACTTGTTTAAGCAGGAGGATACGTGGCATTTAGGAGTTGTCACTTTCTTTTAATTCTTTAGATTGTGCCATAGAGCCAAGTGTAATAGGTGGATTCTGTCTAACCCCTAAATGGTTTTGTACAGCAAGTATGCCAGAAACTAGGAGAAACAAAGGTAAAGGGAAGGAAGTAGAAGTAGTGGTTGGTATACCCAGTCGGGTGAGACAATAAAATGAGGCTCAAGATGAGTCTTTGTCACAGACATCTCCAACTCCTCCAGCTCCTCATGAACAAGGAAGTAGTGAAATTCCCCCAGAACCACTAATCGATACTACCATGCAGGATTTGAGAAATGCAATCCTACTATTGACTTGTATAGTTATTGGCCAAGGTCAAAGACATAAAGGTCCAGTCATAAGTGTAGGTGGTGCGAATAGGACAGCTAGCACAAGGATACATTACTTCCTTAATTTTGACCCTCAATCCTTCACTGGGTTTGATCCTAATAAAAATCCACAAGACTTTATTGATCAGATTCAATGCACTTTATCTGTTATGCATGTGAGTTGTATAGAAGTTGTCGCGTTAGTTACATATAGGTTGAAGGGTGTGGCTACATTATGTTATGAAGCTTGGAAGCAATCTAAGGATATAGATACACCTCCAACTACCTGGAAAGAGTTCAAAGAGGAATTTCTTGACCATTACTTGCCATAGAGATCTGAGAGGCCTATGAAAATCAGTTCTTGAACCTTCACTAAACGAATATCTGTGTCAGGGAGTATAACCTTCAATTTAATTGCCTGGCCAGGTATGCTTCTAATGTAGTTGCTACTATGGCATATAGAGTTCATCGATATGTGGACAGATTAGATTCTTATCTGGTTAGAGATTGTACCATTGCTTCCTTGAATAAAGACAGGAATATAAGAAAGATGTAAGCTTTTTCACAGAAACAGGAGGATCAAAGGCAAAGGAGAAGGGCACAAGGGTTAGAAAGGGGGCGATCCAAGAAGGCCAGATCTATGGGGCAGTTTACACCATCCCAAGGTGAGATTAGGCCTCGATTTTCTAATAGACCTTCTAAGCTATCATACCCCTACTTTGCAGCTAGTACTCTATCACAACTTCAAGGGTCTAGAAGTAATCAATTTGGTCGAGAGGTGAGGGACAAGGTGCACGGATAATAGGATATTTAACAGGTCAGCAAGTGACTCCTAGGCATCCTTGTAAACAATGTGGAAGAAGTCATTCAGGTATATGTCGTGTTACGACAGACACTTGTTATTGGTATGGTGCGCCAGGACATATGACGAAAGATTGGTCAAGAAGGCGTATGGGTGATGTAGAATAATCTACTAGGTTAGCTATTACATCATCATCATCAGTTCTTCCATTAGGTAGGGGTCAATAAGCACCTATAGGTTGTGGTAGAGGTGTAAAAGGGGCAACTATCTCTAGCGGAGTCCAGAATCGACTTCTGCTCTGGGGAGTGGCGAAATTATGAAGCTTCACCCGATGTGGTCATAGGTACATTGTCCATCTTTTCACATAATATGTATGCATTAATTGACCCTGGTTCTACACTATCATACATAACCTAACTAATTACTAGGAAGCTTAAGAGAACACCCAAATTATTGAACAAACCATTTGAATTGTCCACACCAACCGGTGAATCTATTATGGCTAGAATGATTTATTATGACTGTGTAGTAACTGTTTGTAACTGTGACACATTGGCTGACCTTATTGAGCTAGAAATAGTAGAATTTGATGTTATAATGGGTATGGATTGGTTAGCTTCTTGCTATACCACCGTGGATTGCCGAACTAAGAGAGTGTACTTCCACTTTCCAAATGAGCTAGTTCTTGAATGGAAGGAAATATCAGGGCACAAAGGGTAAGTTTATCTCTTATTTTTAGGCAAGAAATATGATATATAAGGGGTATATATGTCATTTAGTTAGAGTAAGGGATATAGAAGCAGAATCGCCAACTCTTCAATCAGTTCCAGTAGTGAATGAATTCATTGATGTGTTCCCTTAAGAACTTCCAGGCTTACCTATAGAACAAGAAGTAGATTTTGGTATTGGCTTAGTTCTAGGAACTCAACCTATTTCGATCCCTCCATATAAAATGGCCCTGACAAAACTGCGAGAATTAAAAGAGCAGTTAAAACACTTATTGGAGAAGGGTTTTACAAGACCTAGTGTGTCCCCTTGGGGTGAACTAGTGTTATTTGTACGTAAAAAAGATGGTACCTTGACAATGTCTATCGACTATCAATAATTGAATAGGGTGACAATTACGAACAAATACCCCCTCCCAGGATTGATGATTTATTTGATCAGTTACAGGGTGCCAAATGCTTTTTAAAAATTGATTTGAGATCAGGTTATCACCAAGTAAGGGTGAAGGAGAAAGATATACCCAAAATAGCTTTAAAAACATGTTGTGATCACTTTGAATTTCTCGTTATGCCATTTTGCTAATGAATGCACTACTAGTTTGTATGGGTCTGATGAATAGGGTATTTAATCCATTCTTGGATTTGTTTGTGATAGTATTTATAGATGATATTTTGGTATATTCAAGATTAGAAGAGGACCATGCAAATCACTTATGACAGGTGCTACAAGTTCTTCATAATCGAAAGTTATTTGCCAAATTTTCTAAATGTGAATTTTGGCTAAGATTAGTGGCATTCTTGGGTCATAATATGTCCGATGAGAGATTAAGGGTTAATCCATGAAAGATAGAGGTTATGAAAGATTGGCTAAGGCCAACAACACCCACAGAAGTTTGGCGCTTCCTAGGGTTGGAAGTTTATTATAAGAGGTTTTTTGAAGGTTTTTCTTCTATTTCTGCACCTCTAACAAAGTTGGCACATAAGGCAACCAAGTTCTAATGGAATGATTCACTTGAAAGGAGCTTCCAAGAGTTAAAAAGCAGACTAATATCTGCACCTGTGCTAATACTCCCATAAGGCACCGAGGGGTATGCTGTGTATTATGATGCTTTTGGAGTTGGCTTAGGGTGTGTACTGACATAGCATGGTAGAGTAATTGCTTATGCCTCATGAAAAAAATTATCCAACACATGATCTTGAGCTAGAAGCAGTTGTGTTTGCTCTGAAAATATGGTGCCACTATTTGTATGGGGTTCACGTTGGCACATATACTAATCATAAGAGTTTGTAGTATATTTTTAAGCAAAAAGACCTAAATTTAAGACGGTGGAGATGGCTAGAGCTAATAAAGGATTATGACGTTGATATACTATACCATTCGGGAAAGGCAAATGTAGTAGATGATGCTCTAAGTCTTAAGGCAATCATGAATACTGGTGATTAGGCCATGGTAAGTCAAGGCATGGCTAAGGACCTACGTCAACTAGCACATTTGGGCATTTGCCTTCTTGAAACTCCAAACGAAGGGGTTGTTGTACATAATGCAATAGCGTCTTCATTAGTAATGGAGGTAAAGGAAAAATAGTTTGAGGATCCTATTCAACGATATCTTAAGGAAAAGGTGAATGAGGGCAGCATGAAGGGCTTTAAACTTACACAAAATGAGGTATTGTATTGCCTAAATAGATTATGTGTGCCTGACATTAATGGATTAAGAAAGAGGATAATGGAAGAAGCCCATCATTCCTGATATTCCATCCATCCAGGATCAACGAAGATGTATCATGACCTGAAGGGTATGTTTTGGTAGGGAGGCATGAAAAAGGACCTTGCAAAATTTGTGGCTCAATGTCTAAATTGCCAACAAGTAAAAGTAGAGCACCAAAAGCAAGAGGTTATATGGAGTAAATAGGGCTTCCAACATGGAAGTGGGATATGATTCATATGGATTTTTTTATTGGGTTGCCTTGATCATATCAAAAGTTTGACTCCATATGGGTAATAGTTGATAAACTCACAAAGTCAGCACAGTTCTGCTAGTTAAGAGTGATTATACAACTGAAGAGTATGCTAAGCAATGCCTCAAAGAGATAGTCAGGCTACATGGTGTCCCAATCTCCATTATATCTGATCGGGGGCTCAATTCACTGCAAAATTTTGGAAGTCCTTCTAAAGGAGTTTAGGGACAGAAGTGTATTTGAGTACAAAATTCAACCCTCAGACAAATGATCAAGCTGAGCGCACTATTCAAACACTTGAATATATGCTGCAAGCTTGTGCATTGGACTTTAAAGGTAGTTGGGTGGATCAGTTGCCACTTGCTGAATTTGCCTATAATCATAGCTACTACCCGAGTATCACGATGGCACCTTATGAAGCTTTATATGGAAGGAAATATAGTTCACCAATTGGATGGTTTGAAGTGGGTAAAACCACCTTGCTTCGGCCAGAACTAGTACAATAAGCCATGGAAAAAGTTTGGGTAATACAACAATTTCTAGAAACAACCCAAAGTCATCACAAATCATACATGGATGCTAGGAGGAAAGGACTAGAATTCTCAGTAGGGATTGGGTTAAAGGTGTGTCCAACGAAAGGAGTTATGAGATTTGGTAAGAAAGGAAAATTGAGCCCACGTTACGTAGGGCCATATAAAATTATTAAGAAGTTTGGGCAGGTTGCGTATGAATTAGAGCTAACCCAAGAGCTTTCAATGGCGCATCTAGTTGCGCATGTGTCAATGCTTTAAAATGGATAGGTGACCCATCCCATATCACTCTTGTTGAAGATGTGTAGGTTATAAAAAATCTCACCTATGAAGAGGTACCTGTTGCTATTCTAGATCATCAAGTTAAGGAGCTAAGGAATAAAGAAATAGCTTTAGTGAAAGTACTTTGTAGGAACCAACAGGCAGAGGAAATAATATGGGAGGCTAACGACACAATGAAATCAACATAACCTCACTTATTTGAAGCTAAGGAGGAAGTGCAACATGCAGAATTGGGGAACTTAATAGGTATGTATGTTTGAACATTTATTGCATTGAAAATGGTTAAACTATCTAATTATGCTAACATTCCAAGACAAATATTCCTAAGGGGAGGAAGGATGTAACACCCCACCTTACATGTACCAATCCTATGCACATGAAACATGATATGGCTTGGTTAAATTAGCGCCTATTTTAAAAAATGGTTGAATCTAAAATTAGAGGGCAATTATACGTCTAATGCTTAAGAGGGTCAAGTGTATATAAATTTTAAGTCAAATTGAGGAGATCGTGGCCTTAAATGAAGTGAGAGAAGTGAGGTGCTTGTAGGACATAGGAAACTAGCAGGTGAGTCACCGACTTGCTTAGCTTAAATTTACTACCTAGGCAGAGACCAGGCCCAACGTCAAATCTATCCAAGTCCAATTATGAATAAAGTATGTGTTAATGGTGTATATTTAGCCCATGTTTTAGAATTATAAATGAACTGTATTTTTAGCCTAAGAAGGATATAATAAGAGCACAAAGTCATCACAATTTCTTTGATAATTAAGGCCCAAACTAACTAAGAGAAAGGGGACAAAAAGGCAGCAAAGGCCTATCAATTGGGAGCCCCTTAAAGCCCAAGTGAAAGGGGAAAATTGGTACATATTGAAGGGATTTTATGCACGTATTAAATTCATGAAAAGTATCTATAGTGTTGCAAGTTGTCCATACAATGTTGAGGGGGTGATATGCCTTAACCACTTTGCTGGGGTGGTGCTATGCCCATCGACCATGTTGAGGGGTATATACCTTGTCCACTTTGATGAGGGGTGGTATGCCCATCTACCATGTTGAGGGATATATACCTTGTACACTTTGATTGGCGATGTTACGCCAATCTACCAATTGAGGGGTAGATACCTCAATCACCTTCCAAGGGGATGATATGTCTTGGATTCCAAGTACTAGTTTGCTTGGTCTATGATGATGGTCTTTTTCTACACATGTAATCTATATTCTCAAGTTATATATTTTACAAGCATGTTTTACTTCAAACATTAATCATACATGCCGTCTTGTTATTATACCTATCCCTTATGATTAGGCATTTTGAGTTTGTTGCGTATCTCTTGTTGCATTTCATCTTACATACTTAGTATATTCAATCGTACTAACACATACTCTATGCCTACATGATGTTACCATGTAGGAACTGGAGCACCTCATGATCATCCTCCATGTGTCTAGTTATGGCATCTTGAAAATAAGCTTTTGGTGAGTCCTCAAGTTCGGGAACACTAGCTTTGCTACTCTTACTTTTGTTATCTCTTTATGTTGAATATTTGGTACTATCAGGGTGAACCCGAAAAGTGTCTTGGCCCCTGACCAATCTATGCTGGAGGTGTTGTTGGAACAATTGACATAATTATGCTATGATCTTGACTCTCGAATGTTTTATGGTTATCAAAGAATTCCCTTAGTCCCTTTTCGTCATTTATGTTTCTTATTGCTGTTATTTTGCTTCCGCGACCAAAGACATATGTATGATATGCTATTAGGCTATTTTGGGGTCCTTTTGGATTCCCATTCATCATTTCACGTCTAGGCCCAAGACTTCAGTTGTGACACATGTAAGAGAAGTAATTATGAAGATTTCAGCCCGATGAATGGAACAAATGCATTTAAACATCATTTTCAAAAATCTCAAAATGAATGTCAAAACTCACCATAAACTTATTACCATAAACATCTAAAACCCCACATCATACTTGTACTAGTCCTATGCATATGAAACATGATATGGCTTGGTCAAATCAGTGCCTATTTTTAAAAGTGCTTGAATCTCAAATTAGAGGGTGAATGTACGTCTAACACTTAAGAGGGTCTACTGTATACAAGTTTTAAGTCAAATCGAGAAGATCGCTGCCTTAAATGAAATAAGAGAAATAAGGTACTTGTAGGACTTAGGAAGCTAGCAGCTGAGTCACCTACTTGCTTAACTTAAATTTGCTAGCTAGGTGGAGACGAGGCCCAATGTCGAATTAGTCCAAGTTCGCTTATGAATAGAGTCCGTGTTAAGAGTGTAACTATATCCCATGTTTCAGCATCATAAATGGACTATATTTTTAGCGCAAGAAGGATAGATAAATAGCCCAAAGACATCACAATTTTTTTGATAATTTAGGCCCAAACCAACTAAGAGAAAGGGAAAAAGTGGCCAGCAAAGGCCCATCAATAAGGAGCCCCTTTAGGCCCAAGTCAAAGGGTTAAAATGGTACATTAATCACTTTATAAACTAAGGCTTATAATGGAAAATTAAGTAGGCCAACTTCTCCTTTAAAAGGGGCTTATAAGCAGCTTACTCAACTCACTTAACTTGGACAAAAATCAGATTGTTTTTCCAAGTTTTCTCTCAACTCTTTCTTGAATTTGTAAAGCAGCCACAAGAAGCTTTTAGGGTTATTAAGTAGGCCCTCAATCTTCAAGTTAAAGGTAAGTAATTATAGTTGTATATTTAGGATGGTTTCTTCATGAAAAATATGAGACTAGGCTGATTATACCTATGCTGAAATTGTTGGACAGCATGTATTCTAAAGATTCTTGTACACTTTTCTTGTTTATTTCAGAGATTTGCTCTTCTTGGGTGCCTTCTTGTGAGGGGAGGTTGCCATTCTTAATGATATTTTGTTTTGTAATGATATATATAGGCCGTTGCACTATATTTACAATCCACAAGAGTGAGTTCTTATATGATATCGTAATTATGTTCTTAATGTGAACTTGTGGGCTGGTAGTTGGGAATTATTGTTCCACGACCTCCATCTATTTGGGAATTATTTTTGGACTATTTTGGTTGAAGTTAAAATAGATTTGGGATTCTTGACATCTAAATGTGGCAAGACAACGCAATGTTATATCGCCTACTTCTGTATTGTGTAGAATTGTTGTGTTGTGCCTTGTGAGTTGTTCCAAGACTATTAAGGGTATATAACAAGATGTATATTACATGTTCATAAGAATGGTTCTTAGAAAATATGACTATAAGTGGAAAGGTTGAAAGAATGCCTTTAGGTCGCTAAATATAAGCTTGTTACCCGGATGTTACCTTTTATAAGATTGGACTGCCAAGAAGTGTTACTTAGCTGATAATACAAGCCTTATTGACTACTCTATTATAGATAATATTTGGAGAAAAGTGAGGTTATTTCAAGGTAATAGCTAGGTTTTATAACGAGGTATGTAAGGCTACTCGATTTCGTATTACTTGGAGTGAAATCTAGATTCTTCCTTGGCACATAAAGTCACTTACCAACTCTGACACAACTATTAAACGTGTCTCAACTCTTTCTCATGTTCATATGCTCTCATATGTTGTCACCTTCAAATTTATACATACATGGATACCAAGTTACATGGCTTTTTGTTGCTAAATAAAGTTCATGAGTTGTTTCATCTCATACGCATTTAATTATTTGTGTGACATACTCTTTTCATTATCAAATTGTCTTATATTATTATTTACATTAACATGCTACATCTAACATCCTACAGCTCCAATATTATGATGACCAAAAGAATCATCTCAAAGGTAATTGAAAGGTAAAGTATATTGCTTATTGATAGGTGGTAACCCGAGGGGTGGAAGAATCACCTAGCCAGGGTCGATCCTATCACGGGGGGTAGCCCAACGGGTGAAAGGAAAAGCCTAGCCAGGGTCAATCCTGATATAGATTTACCATTGATCAGCTGGTCATTTATATTACATGTTGTGCATAGATTATACAGTAAAGGTAAAGTAATAAAAAGAACATAAAGTACATGATCCCATAGTATAACTAAAGGTGGTCTCTTATCCTAACCAATCATAGTTTCATTTGAGTTGTTAGTTCATATATAATATTTCTTGCCTTACATATTCAGTACATTATCTCGTATTGACATGCCTTATGGGGGCCTTGCATTTCATGCTGCAGGTACAGGTGCTAGTAGCTCTCCTTAGTAGGAGTACAGGATATCTAGCCGCTGTTACCAAGCTCCAGGTTGCTTCGGAGCTTTGCATATCTAGAGCTTATATTTTTGTATTATATAGTTAGTCGAGGCAGGGCCTGTCCTGACCCTTATTAGATACTTTTCCTTATGTAGGGGCTTTGTAGACTATGTAAATTAAAGTGTGGTCATGTCTCATACTTTAGGCAACCTGGCCCTAGTGGCCTAGTCATATGCATTTCCTTTTGGCTTTTTTTACTATTTACTTTCTTGAAAGCATGTTGAATGTAGAAACCCCTTATAATATATATGGAAAGCTCATGGATACAAGTTGGTTCTCCCGAGCCTTATCGGCAATGGGTGCCAATTCTCCCTAATAGGACTCTGGGCCTGACAAAACGTGATGCAAAATGACATGAGTGTTGATGTTTAAGACTTGAAATCGTATATGGGACTTAAATTATTACCTTTGAATTGAGTAGAGTGGAAGAGATATGGATATCGCTTTTTCATGTCCGCCTTGACTTTATATGTGGCACTTTCAACTTGTTGGTTCCTCCAAAGGAGCATGATAGAAGCTACATTTTTGTTTCTCAACTTCTTCACTTGTCTATCCAAAATCTCCACCAGGACCTCCTCATAGGTCAAATCATCCTCTACAACAGCCATAACATCTAAGTCACTATAGCACTTGGGTCACCCACACACTATCTCAACATGCACACGTGGAAGACCGAATGAACCATATTCATCTTCATAGGCAACTCCAATTCATATGCAACCTTACTCACTCTTCTCAAAATCTATAGGGACACACAAACCTTGGGATCAATTTCCCTTTCTTGTTAAATCGGACCACATCCTTCATGGATGCGAATTTTAAGTAAACCCAATCAGTAACCTTAAACTCGAGATATTTTCTCCTCAATAAGTGGAAGATGCTTATCCCAACTACCCTTATACTCTAAAACATAAGATCTAACCATATCCTCAAGATTTTGGATAGTCCTCTCGGCTTGACCGTCCATTTGAGGATAAAAGTCATGCTAAGATTAACCTTGGTACCAAGACCTCTTTGGAAGGACCTCTAAAATTCAGAAGTGAAATGAGCACCACAATCCAAAATGATAGACAAGGGCACCCCATGCAAACTAACTGACTCATGGATGTACAACTTGGCATAATCTTCGACACCATAGGAGGATTTGACCTTTAGAAAGTGAGTCGACTTTGTCATTCTATCCACAGCAACCCAAATAGAGTCAAAGTGTTTCCTAGTCTTAGGTAACCCAATCACAAAATCCATGTTGATCTCTTCCCACTTCCAAGTAGGAATTTCTATGTCTTGGGCTACGCCACCGACCTTTGATGTTTGGCTTTCACTTGTTGGCAATTGTGACATCCGGATATGAACTTGGCAATATCCCTCTTCATACCACCCCACAATTACACCTCTCTAAAGTCTCTATACGTCTTTATAGAACCAAGGTGAATAGAATAGGATGAATTATGGACCTCTTTCAAGATCAACTCCCTTAAGTCATCAACATTAGGCACACACAACCTACCTTAGTACCTAAGGGCACCATCTCCCCCTTGGGAGAAAATCTCTATTTTACCATCATTCACCAAGGTCTTCATCACTATCAAAGCAGAGTTAAGATCTTGTTTTGACATTACTTCCTCAATCAAAGATGATTTAGAACCATCAACAACCACTATGCCACCATTTTTAACTTCATCCAACCTAACCCCCAATCTAGACAACCAGTGAACTTCTCTAGCCACCTCTTTGCCACCATTATTAATATGAGCTAGACTACCCATGGACACTCTACTAAGAGCATCTGCCTCAACATTAGCTTTGTCGAGATGATAACGCACACTCATATCATAGTCTTTAAGGAGCTCTAACCACCTTCTTTGTCTCAAGTTAAGATCTTTTTGTGTGAACACATATTGGAGACTCTTGTGGTCGATAAACATATAAACATGAACCCCATAAAGTAGTGATGCCAAATTTTCAAAGCAAACATCATAACCTACAATTCAAGATTTGGGTGGGATAATTTCGCTCATGCACCTTAAGTTGTCTAGAGGCATATGTTATACCCTTGCCATTTTGCATCAAAACACACCCCAAGAAAATTCATGAGGCATCACAATATAGCACACTCCCAACCCTTCCGGTAGAACCAAGATAGGAGCGTAGATAAGCTTATCTTTCAATTTTTGAAAACTCTTTTCACATTCATCGGTCCATATGAATTTTGCCTTCTTTGGGATCTACTTTGTCAGAAGAGAAGCAATAAAAGAAAATCCATTCACAAACCTTTGTTATTACCCCACTAAACCCAAGAAACTTCTAATATCTGATGGAGTCAAGGGTTTAGGCCAATTTCTTATCATCTTCGTCTTTTTGTGATCCACCTTAATGCCATCACCCGACACCACATGCCCTTGAAAAGCAATATCTTTCAACTAAAATTCATATTTTTCATATTTAAGCAAACAACCTCTCCTCTCTTAAGATTTGCAACACTATCATCAGGTGATTCACATGCTCTTTCTCACTCTAAGAATAAATCAGTATATTATCAATAAAGACCACCACAAACATACCAAGATAGGGTTTAATAACCCTATTCATGCGATCTATATATATAGCCGATGCATTGGTCAACCCAAAGAGCATAACCACAAACTCAAAGTGCCCATACCTAGTCCGAAAAGTGGTCGTAGGAAAATCACATCCCTCACCTTCACTTGGTGGTATCCAAACCAAATATCAATCTTAGAAAAGTGACTAGCCCCTTGTAGTTGATCAAAAAGATCATCAATTCTTGTTAGAGGATACTTGTTCTTTATGGTAACCCTATTAAGTTACTGGTAATCAATGAACATTCTAAGATAACCATCCTTTTTCTTCACAAATAACACTGGTGCTCTCCAAGGAGACTTACTAGGCCTTATGAAACCATTCTCCAACAAATCCCTTTATTGATCCTTTGAATCCTTCAATTTCATTGGGGCCATACGATAAGGGGGACTAGAAATGGGTAGAGTATTGGAGAGGTGGTCTACACCAAAGTCTATTTCCCTTTTGGGAGGAACACCGGGAAGCTCATCGAGAAAGATATCAAGAAATTCATTGACCACTGAAACTGACTCAATAGGAAGGACTTTGGACTCAACATCCCTAACCCTCACAAGATGATAAAGGCAACCCTTAGAAATCAATCTTTGGACCTAAAGAGAATAAATAAATCTACCCTTGACCACCATATCATGACTTTCTCACTCAAGGACTGGCTTATTGGGAACTGGAATTTAACCCTACGGGTTCTTCAATCAATGGAAGCATAATATGCATGTAGCCAATCCATCCTAAGAATGTTATTAAAATCTACCATATCTAATTCAACCAAATCACAAGGCAAATCTTTATGCAATATGAACACTAGACAATTTTTATAGACTCTTTTAGCAACAATAGACTCACTAAAGGGGTAGACACTTCATAAAGTTCACATAATAATAGGGACTCACATGCAGTTTTTTGGCAACAAAAGGACTAATGAAAGAAAAAGTGGCACCTAGATCTATCAATGCATACATATGAAAATCAAAAACCTTTAACATACTAGTGATGATATCGGGCACCTCTTCCACCGCCTTTCCTTCCTTGAAGAGCATAGAACCTATTTTGCCTTGGAATATTCCCTTGTTGGCCTCCCTTTCCCCTTTGAACTGTATTAGCACCTTGGCCTTTAGGACGACCATCTTTACCTTTGTATTGAGCATGAGGACAATCAATAACCTTGTCACCCATTTCACCACAACCAAAGAAAGCATTAGAGTTCTTCAAACATAGGCCACCATGGTTTCTCCCACACTTTTAGCACTTAGGGTGAGTGGTCCCACCATTACCACCTTGAAATCTTGATTATCATTAGAAAATCTCTTATTAGGAGCACTGAAAGACACTTGGCCTTGGAACTTATGGTCTTGACGAAATCGGCCACCCTTGAAACCTTGGAAACCACCTTCCAATCGAGCCCTCTTGGACTTACCACTTCTTCTTTTTCTAAGATATTTCCCCTCAAGTTGCTCGGCATATCTCATGAGCCGAGACAAATCCATATCGGTCACTAGCATGTCGGTACAACACTCTTCATTAACCAATTTGAACACTCCCAACACAAATTTGTTTATTCTAGCTCTAAGGTTGACCACCAAATATAGAGCATTCTTGGAAATCTTGTAGATCCTAAGGGCATACTCCCTTACACTAATAGAAACTTGCTTAAGTTTTATAAACTCCATCATCTTATCCTCTCTTAGCTCGATAGGGAAGAACCGATTAAGGAACAAGGCTTTGAACTCCTCCCAAGGAATAGTATCATCATCTCTCCTCTCTAATTTCCATTGGGTGAACTAAATTTTGGAGACACCTTTGAGTTTGTAGGCCACCAACTCCACTTTCTCCTACAAATTGACTCCATGATAAATAACAGTTTATACATCTCATTGATGAACTCTTGAGGGGGTCCTTTTTCGGCTTGGATCTATGGAAACTCCGGTGGGTTCTTTCTTGTGAGATCCGTTACCATTGAGGCCTGAGTAAGAGCCTGAGGGGCTTGGGCCCTTAGTTCATTTGGTTAGTCATAGCATGGTTAAACATTGTGATAGCATCTAAAAACTCTTCTTAGGATACCACTCCATATTGAGGAGCTTAAGGAGCGGGAGGTGTTGGTTGCACCTCGGGAGTACGGGCTCTCTTTAGTCTTCCCCTTGGAATCGGCATGATCTAAAAGGAAACAAGAGCATTCATTGGGGGAAAACCTTATAGTTACCTAAAGTATTATATAGACCATGAAGAAGTGAAACATTTTCTAAAATGCCTCATAGCCTCCCATTCATAGTTGTGGCGCGCTTCAAAACCATGAATTAGACTATAATCGATGTGGTGTGTTGGATTTGCGAGGACCATTAATAACCTAGATCTCTTATACCAAGTTTGCTATGACCCAAGCCTAGGGCCTAAATGTGAGACGATGAATGGGGAACCTAAAGGAACCCCAAACAAGCCTCTTAGCATATCAATCACACATCCTTGGTCGCAGAAGCAAAATAAGCATCACAAGATATAATAAAAAGGGAAGTGGTACTAAGGAAAGTCTTTGATAATCATTAAGTAATAAAAGAGTCAAATGCATAGCATAAGTACATCATAATTTCCAACAACACCTCTAACTTGGAATGGAGCAGGGGCCAAGACACTTTCTGGGCTTACCCTCATAATAGCAAGTGTTAAAAATAATGAAGTCTCAAAATAGCAAGAGTAATTTGGATAATGTCCTCGGACTTGAGGACTCACCAATGCTTATCTTTAAAGTACCAAACTAGTCACATAGAAAATGATCAAAAGGAGCTCCGATCCTTACATGGTAACATCATATAAGTATAGAGTATGCATTAGTACATTTGAATAAACTAAGTATATGGAATGCAATATAATAAGAAATAAGCCAATATAGTCAAAATGCATAATCATATATAAAAGATATATAATCTCAATATGGCAAGCATGATCAATGTTCATAATAAAATATCTTATAAATCATTCATATTGCACAATATATATGATACATATGTGGGAAGTAACCTCAACCGACATAGACTAAGCAGCTACAACTTACACTCCAAGGCCTAACACCCCTCGGTTTAGGTGACCGGGCATAACACCCCCCGGCGAAGTGTGGTCTACTTGCCAAGGCAAACCAAACATGATAATATAAACTAGATGGATCCACTAGTATAGCAAGGGTAATAATCATAATCCTATGGTGGTACATAGTTTAGAGACTAAACACTTTAGATAGAGTCCCCTTGGGTTGAGCCCCCATCTTAAGCCTCAATCGGTGCTAAGTCAAATCCTACTGAATACTTGAAACAATCATACTTTAATCATAACATGAATAGCTTGTAAGAATATGACTTAAGTAGCTCATAAAAATTTTTGAACTCTAGTAGTGAGCCTAACTTGAACATCAGAGTAGATCATAATCATGCATGAACCTTTGCTTTAACATGAATGGATCACAAGAGGTAAAATTCTTGAAATAGGGCTTAACTTGTTACTTGTGAAATCATAGATACTTTTCATGAGTTCAATACATGCTTGAAAGCCCTTAATCATCATGTAGTCACTTGACTTGTAAATTATATAATAGATTATCAATAACTTGAGAATTATTATCATGTCATTTCATCAAACACATGGTGGGTTCATGAAACTTGTTCAAAATAATGCAATTCAAGAGTGAAATAAGATGAGTAAACTCAATACAAATCAACCCACCAACATGCAGTATAACCCTCATGTAGGGTACCTTAAAATCCATTACAAAAGCTCATGATAATTCATAGTTTCATATCTCAAAACATGCATAGTCTCAATAGACATAATCAATTCATGGGATAAAGTTGAAATAGATATGCATGCATAATCAATCAATACTTAATAAAATTCCAACATGATTTATGTTCATAATCCATAATAAGAGATATGCATAGATAATATAACTTAAAAACATGCAATTTCCATAAAAAGAAAAGGTTGGGCTCCATGGGTGAAAGGACCTATGGATGAAGACCCATACCTTAAGCCTTGAATTCTTTGAGGTGAACTTGAAGTAGACTAAGAGCTTGAAATGAGTCCTTGAGTTTCTGAATTCAACTTGAGATACTTAAATTTGATTGAGAGAATTGGTAGAGTCTTAGAGGGGTTTGAGAAAGGGTTTGTGAGTTATAGAGTTAAGAAATAATGATTTCATGTTTAAGTGGGCATGGGGCTATGACCCCAACTCCCTTGGCTGGAATAGAAAAAGCAAGGAAAATAGTACACTAGTCAGCGCCCATGGCACATTACGGACTAGACGCGGACTTTGGATTACACAGTGGCGCGACTCAGGCGCGTCGGGCTTTGACGCAAACAACCATTGGAAATCAAAAATTAGCAAAAATTATTTTTTGCTACTAGTCTTCTAAAATCTGGGTTATACCCATTTTGCTCTCAATTTTTCTCCCTGATCGAGAATATAAAGTCAGATTTTCTATATCACACATGAATTTTGAGATATATGAAAATTACGATTATGGGATATTCTGAAGTATGTATGGGGTGTTTCAGAATCTGTTAGAAGTTTTTTTATCTCTGAGAAAAAAGGTGTTATCAAATTATTTAACATAAATCTCCATTTCGAAATCCAATGTGATGTCGCCCAAGCTACACCTCCTTTTTGAAGGTTAAAGAGGTCATTGATAAGATATATAACCTAACAAAGGTTAGTATAGAACACACAAGAAATATGGTAAACTTAGAGTAATTCAAGTAATTTGACTTGATTAACCTACTTATCTCTCAAATGGGAGAGTGTTTCTAAAAATGTAGAAAGAAATTCTAAGCTAAAACAAGTGTGTGAAACAAGTAACAAGAGTACCTAGGGTACTGTGTTCCCCATGATTCTGTAACTTAGTATTACCAGATAATCAAGTTATTTTCTTGTGTGTAACATGAAGAATGGTAAGTTATATTTATGAAATCCTTTGATCTAGGTAAGAGGTAAATTTCGCTATGTGATTTAATCTATCCCTGTAGTGTGACATTATGAACTTGTACCTATTGTTCCAGTATAACCTCCTCTTGATCCAGTTTAGTTGATTAAATGAGAAACATCAATTGAATCATATTAATTAATATCTTTTCCTATTCATTACTACCTTGATCCCGTCAATAACACTATCCTAGTTCTAATGTTAGCAGTCATTAAAAAGAATTCAAAATAAAGAGAATTAATTAATACATGCATGCACTTTCCAAGAATTATGAATTATTTAATTTTACCCTGTTAGTTCTTTATGGATCCCATAACCCTAGTTAGGGATTTAGCTACTCATTATCATTGCAAATGAAAGAATTATGACATGAAATAGCATAATTAAGAACTTACAAGAATAAAATTAAGAACAAGAAATCCAAGCTCTTTAAAAAAAAACACAAGTATGAATTCAGATCACAAAAAATTATTTTCCAATTGTCTCACAATGTTTCTAACTATTGCACACTATTCTCTATAAAAATAATAACCTAAAAACCTATTTATAATATTTAAAATACAAATCAAATCAAAATAAGAGAACTGTGTCGGCAGGCTCTATAAATTGTATAAAGTTTTACTGCCCATAATTGGGGCTTCGTGAATTCCATATGCGAATCTGAGGTTGACTTCTATGAGCAGCATAAAGTTATATGGCCCGTGGAGGATTTTGTCTGATAATTTTCAACAACTCCCCACTTTTTGATCCTCAGGGAATAATACCATATCTACGACTCGTATAGTATTTTATAGCTCGTTTGCATGTTCGTTGACTCAACTTCAGAAAATCTCTCCTTCACTGGATTTTGCTACGAAACTTACTCTACAGCCCGTGAAAACTTCCATGGCCTGTAAAAGGTGTCGTAGAACAGCAAGCACTTTAATTTTTGTATACTTAGCCTAAAAATCATGCCAATCTTGTAATCCTACAAAACAAACATAAAAACACATCAAATCTACTAACATCATTTGAGAATACTCAAAATTCAAGTTTTAAGTATTAAAAGTGTTATATTGACAGTACATCACTATGTTAATTAATTATAACTTAAAATTATCACATAATAATTATTAAAATAATGATTAAAATAAGAAAAAGTGTTGATAACATAACTTCAAACTTGATAAGAAATAGAGGTGGTAATAGCAATATTACTAGATTGAACCTTATTTGCTACTTTAAGATCTTTCTTGATCACTTGACCAAGTTTGAGTCCCTTTCAAGCAACATCAGCAACTTATCTCTTTGATTATCTCATTTATCTTGTCCAATTGAAAGTGAATGCTGAGCAACAGATCATTAAAAGAATCGAATCTAACATTCATATTAGCCATCTGAATCATGATGTCGCCTAGTTAAATAGTAGATATAGTCAACGCATACAGTGTAGCATCCATATCAGTAATTTTTCAAGAGAAACATTTGACTTAGCAGCAACATGAAATTAGCAAAAGAGGAGGGTTTAGATTTGTGATACCAAACAATAAGATTATCTGAATCATTTTTGAGGATCCACAAAGAGTTTATACGTGTATAATCCATGTTGACAAAGGCACGAGAGTTGTAACTTTATTTTAGACAGAGAGGAAGAAAATCACCTAAGCGAAGATGATTTGCTTTTGAGATACTAGTAATAAGCATTTCAAAAAGAAGACTAAAGTGTTCAGAGGCAACTTCTACCATAGTTGGATAATGAACGAAAAGAGATGAAATTTAACATGAGAAATAAGACAATAGGTGAGCAGAGTATCTCATTAAGCATGGAGTGAGAAGCAGCATGGAGAGGAGAGTGATATTAATAGTATGAGCAAGAGTATGAACTTTAAAATTTGGATCTAATTGAAAAGGAGAGGAAATTGAGAAGTCCAAAACCAACATGTGTTCGGCTTGCTCAAAAGAGACTTTAAATTCACAACGCCAACAGTTTTTAGAGGGAGTCTTGAGCTCAGAACAAAAAATTTCAAAGATATAATTAAGCTTTTCACAATCTAAAAAAATATGTTTTTCAAGCATTAGAAATTTCAGTTCTTCGGGTTTGGAGGATCTCAAATTTGAATAGAAGAGACGAATAAATAGTTCATAGACTACTTTAGGAGTTGAAAAGATAATTTTTCAATCTTGACAATCAAAAATATTTTTAAAAGAACAGCTAAAAAAGGAAAGAAGATCATGGTCATACACTAAAGTCTTCTCTTTAAAAGTGTGAATTAAATATTCATTAGAGGGACTCGTGAAATCCACACTCATCAAAGGCAGTGTCTATATCAAACTTTAATTTCTTCTTCAATGAACCACAATTAGTGAAATTGTAGAAATCTTTACTATAACAGAAGGCAGAAGATACAGGAGGTACAAATTCTTCATAAAATCCTGAGTCAATAAAAATGGGGAAGAGATCTTACGCTTACTTTTTTGAGAATACTTTTCCTTACAGGAAGAGAGGAGTTTCTTTGAAATTTAAACATTTCATAATTTAAAAAATTACAAATGACATAAGTGAGTAAAACAAAGATGAGAACAAAGAGATATAAATATAGAAAAGATTGAAGAGAAAAAGAATCTTGACAAGACCATTGATCAGACTCCAAGATAAGGTGATGATAGATAATGATTAGGAAAACAAAGAGGCACTAAACATTAACCACATAAACAAGAAAACTAATTAAATAAAGTAAGTAAAAAGAAACACGTTTAACAATGTTTCAAAAAATAAATTTAAAAGGCAAGTGTAATAAATATAAATATATGCTAATCAGAAATAAGAATTTGCAATAATATTTGTAGAATTGTGCAGAATACAAAGTCTTTCTTCTATTAAAGATTTAGGAAAAATATCGACAAGTTGAAAATCAGTGCAATGAAAAGTCAGTATATCTATTTAAAACATGATACTAAAGAAAACAATGTTTAATGTCAATATATTTAGCATGAGAATGATGCATACAATTGTCAGACAAACAATAAGCACTAAAATTATCACATAATATTAATGGGCTTAAAAGTCAATCATCATCACTAAATTGATACACCATCAATAAAATTTGAGTTCAATATTATCCAAAAGTAGAGTACAAAAGTTTTGTATCGCTGAGAAAGATCTGATTTACTAGTAGCAACGAATTTCTTAAATGACTAGATTATTCCGAAATGCTTGCAAAGCTAATTGTCTTAGTTCTCTTCAATTAGATCTGGTGTCCACACATATACACAAGCACATTGTCCAATAGTGGAGAAAGGAAGGTTTCCTACATTTGTTCATGTACAATCAACTTATTCCTCTATGATATATATGTTTGTGTTTGTGTCAATAAGCAAATAGTTAATGGTCAACGTGCTAGCTATACTGCATGCTTAAACAGGCAGTTGTTGATTGACGCATTTGTTTTAGTTGTTTGAAGTTACTATAAAATTTTTATTAACTATTTTTCCAATGGATGTAACTGTGATTTGACTATATCATCTCTACCCCTCCTCCCCACAAAAGTAATTATTTTTAATTTAATTTGCGGCAATTGATTCAACTGTAACTTTACAATATTACCCCTAATAAATTATTTTTTCAACTGCTTCAAATATAATTTTATTATATCACTCTAATCAATAAAAATAAATAAAAATGTTAGAATTAAGATAAAATAAATAAAAATGATGAATTAAGTCTTGCTTTTTAAAATCGACAAATAATATTAAATAAATATTTTTAATATCTTTATATGAATATATTTCTGTCAAAAGGAAACACTTTTAAAAAAAATTATAATGAAAATAAATTTAAAAATTACTTGTATTTAATGAGTTGATTTAAGAACTGCATAAATATAAATTTTTTAACTAAAAGGTAAAATGTGATTATAAATTATTTCATTGAGGATAAAATAACAATTTTAAAATTAAATTATTTCTAAATATTTAATAACTACATTTTTCTAAACTAATTATGAAAGAAAAATATGTCACATAAGCTAAAATGAAAAAAAAATATAAACTTTGGATATTCAATTGTTTGTAAACATAAAAAAATAATATGTTTTAGAATAAATTAGGATGAAAAATATGTCACATAAATTGAAAATGAAAAAAATATAAATATTTGTGTTAGACCCCGTTTTTCTTTAAATTACGGATAATTATCCAATTGGGAAATATTGTTGTGGATGTCGTGTAATTTGA
>JAOTQJ010196062.1:0-20731 GCA_025642045.1 Solanum sejunctum
ATGCGTGTATTGTACTTGTGAGCGGTTCTGCCGCAGCGGTGACCTTGTCGGCCCGCATTAGTTGTATATATATATATGTACATATGTGCTGTTTGTACATTCTGGGAGCTACTGAAGGTGAGGATAGGGCATAAAAACAGAGAAAACACTGCCGAGATTTTGGTAGAATTCTTAGACTTTAAGTTGTGGTTTTGCAATTTAATATTGGTTTAAGTGCCTAATCAGCACGAGACATGGCCCCGGGGTTGGGCTGTGACACCTTTCAATTGAAAATCACATGCAGAGTAAGTGTAATGTTTGTTTTCATTAACATGTACTCACTTCCATTGAGTCAGTTTGTTCGTGTGGCTGCCAAAAAGCTCTCAAACGCTTTATCCCGAAGGGAGTAAAGCAAAGCAGAATCCTATAAGCTTTACGCTTTTCTTGTTTCAACTATTTTCTGTTTTTTATCCTAATACATTCTGAAAATGCAGGGATAAAGTTTTTGCATTTTGTTTGTAATCTATGTGTTTTTCTCGATCTTAACAATGTAGCTGCAATGCATGTTAAGTTCTAATATTTTTGCTTCTGCTTCATGTTTTGGGATTTAGGGTAATGAGGTGATTTGATCGAAATCCCTAAGAAATAGCTTGTACTTTTCACAAATGTTGTAGGCATTTTATGGGTTTTCTAGAGGAAGAGAGAACAAGGAAAAGAAGAACTTTAACATTACATTTAACTTTTTGTTTTCCCAAATGCTAACAGTAAATTCTAGTTGAGCTTATTTTCATTTAAGCTGAGAGGTCATGTTGGAATAATGTTCATATGGATAATGCACTTTGATATTCTGTTTGACGTAGGCTTTGCATTTATATGACAATCATGACATCATGGAAGAAGTAGGATATAGTAGTGGATCAACAAGGAAGGATTCTTATATTGATGATCTTTTTGAAGTAGATGATGATGATTGGGAGGAGGACAAGGAAATTTCTTGAAAAACTTCTGTAAGATGGAATCAAGAAATTTTATTTGATAAGTATAGTTTAATTAGTGATCAGATTCATTCATATAATGACTTCATTAATCATGGAATCCAAAGGGTACGTATTTTACTCGATTGGGGAGATCGTTGTTGAGCCAGGTTATGATCCATCAAAGAGTGGTGAGGGTGATTGGTAGCATGCGTCTGTGAAGTTTGTTACTTGTACTATTATTACATATAATTTTAGGCTAAATAAATCCAAATACTTGTGCAACACACGTGTGGATAAATTACTAATTACAAATCATGGTATGAAACCACAAGTGCATTCCTTCATACTTATTCCATGTTGAAATATCTTTTGTACTAATAAAGTTAATATATACATATATATTGTCTTGGCTTATTTTTTTCAGACCAAAAACAAAAGTTTTAAGTCAAACTAGTTGGAGTTGACTATATGAATTTTAAATATTATTTTTTTTTTCAAAACAAAAGTAAAATTCTACAGCTCAAAGAGATATCCTAATTTTTCATTCTTAAATTATTCTAAAATATTTGAACTGTGTCTTGTAAAACTGGATTATTTAAGTAAAAGAAATTCACTTGTTCCAATATATAATTTTATTGTCTTTTTCTCTCACTATCTATGGACACAACTGTATTTGTAATAGGCAACTTTTAGTTCTCTGTGTGTCAAGATCAAAAAATCGCCCACATACACGAAAACAACCATGGAAAACAACTCTGAGTAACTAGTAATGGATGTAGGTCATTTTATTTCACAGACGCAGCATCTCCTTGAGAAATATAAGTAGCAGTTGGACAGAGGCAAGAAATGGAATAGGTTGATGATTTCAAGAATGAACTTCCCATTACCGATATCAAGAAGATCCTGAAAAGTGACAAGGATGTCCACACGGTCTCCATCGAATCACCCATTTTTCTTGCTAAGACGTATGGGTTTTTTATTTAGGACCTCACCCTTCATTCTTAGCAAGAAAAATGGGTGATTCGATGGAGAAGAATGACCTCACCGCTGCGATTATGTAGATTGGCATTTTTGAATTCATCCTTGACTTTATTCCTGGTGATGATGCTATTACTACTGATGGCTCTACTCCAAGTTTTGTTCCATTTTATGCTACTGGAGGAAGCAATTAATGTACAGGATAATCTTGACCATTAAAGGTAACTTTGTATCCTTTCCTTAATTCACAAGTAGGATTATAAGTAAAATAAATGACGTTTTCTTTGTGTTAAAGGTGGTATAGATATAATTTTCTTTGTTTATTGAGAAATGACGTTTTCCGCAAGAGAAATTTGTCTTCTTGAAAAACTATAATTTTTTTTATTTTGTTTTCATAATTTCACTCTAAAAATAGATAGTACTTACACACTTTTTATTTGTTTCCCTTCAAGCATTTAGGAAAATTTGTAATTAAATTCGAATAAACTACTGGTATAAGACCTTGGATGCTAAATTTATCATTGTAACAACATTGGTCTATCATTGTACTTAAGAAACTAGGTAATCAATTTATCTACTCAGTATTTATTTGTTATAACAATATACTTTTGTTTGTGGATACATTGATTTATTCTATTCATATGGCTCAATTATTAATGATTTGTAATAATTTTTCTATTTAATCTTGTTATAGCTAAAGATGATGTCCACTACTAATTCGAATGGTTAATGGCACAACAAAAGCTATTAGTTACTACTGCTACAGGTGCACTCCAATGTGAATGCACTTTATTGCTACTATCCAATATGGATATTGTAATGTCTTGAATCTTTAAATTTCTATTTTGTCTATATATATAAAACTTTGTTCAATTTATCAGAATGTTCTGCTTGTGGATTTGTTCTATTCTGATATTTATCGGGGTTATTATAAATTAATCTTTCTGTTGCATAACAATTGGGTGATGTTAATTACTAACTCAGTTCTCTTTCTGCTCTTTAGATTCTTTACAAATTAAGGACTTCATTCTTGAAAAGGGAAAAAAGTTAAACATTGTAAATAACATTTTCAATTTGATATTGAAAAAAACAAAAAATAAGGAAGCAAGTCTATGGTGATCTGAATATTAATTAATATTTGCCTCTTCACTAAAAGAGAAAAAAAATCTTTAACACCGAATTTTTTTTCCAATTTTTGCTTTCTTTCTTTTTAGCATGAAAATCAAAGTTTATTAAATTGGAAATATATATATAACAACTTTCTTACCAAGTGTAATCCCAAAAATAGAATTTTTAAAAAGATAATGTGCATGAAATTTATCCCTATTTTGTGAAGATAGAGAAGCATTATTTAATTTGATAAGCTTTAAATATTCAAAGAACTGTAATTAGTCAAAAATTCAAAACTTTTTTTAGAATGCAGTTTAAAGACATAAGAAGATACAAGGAAAAATTAGCTTGGAAAATTACCATTAATGTATATTACCCTAAATTAACTTTTCTAACATTATATTCTCCAAATCATAAGAAGTTGGATAATGTAATGATTGTTAAAAATCAATAATGGTAAAGGTTTAACCTCTAGTATCCTCTCTCCCCAATTATAAGAGATAAAATAAACATGGCCATGTCAAACTTAAATATATATTACCTTAAATTAATGATAACAAATCCTTCTTACTATTTAATTTTAAAAGTTTTTAAAGTAGAAAAAAAAATTACCAACCAAAATCACAAATTTCTTTAGAATCTGTCAAAATATTGAATTGATAAATACTATGTATAGTTAGTGTCATAACCTGGACCTAGGGTCTAGGAGTGACATGACAAATAAGAACCCGAGAGTCCTCAATCAAGAATCAAGTATTCATATTCAGATCATCAGTTCAAAAGCATATATACCAATAGTAAACACATAGTTCTGAGGGACGAGATAGTAGAACTCATGCTATGGGGATGTATTAAGTCAAATGGAGTTTTGATGATGGACATAGGACAATGAAACATATTGATCTTCGGTCCTTCATTGCACTGTATCAGAGAAAAAAGACAACATGCCACGAGATGCGAAATGACTGGAACACTTGGAGATAAAGTCGCAACATTATTGTAGGACATCAGTTCAGAAATTATAGGATATCAAAGGATTTTGTGTGAAGAAGGAGTTTCAAGCGAAGAAGAACTCTACTTATGAATGAGGTAGGAACTGAGGAGTTTAAACTAAAGAAGAACTGCTCAGCAACTTGATTGAAAAGGGAAGAAAGGATTTAGAGTTTTCCATCAAGATAAAAAGAAAAAAAGAGTTAGTAAAGTTTAAAGCCATGACAAGTACCAGTATAATGCAAATGAAATATGATATGGTTTAGTCAAATTAGCGTTAATTTTTAAAAGTGGTTGAATCTCGTGTTAATGGGCTATATATACGTCTAATCTTAAGAGTATCGAGTGCATACATGTTTTGTGTTGAATTAAGGAGATCACGGCCTTGAATGAAGTAAGATAATTGAGGTGCTTGTAGTACTTAGTAAGCTAGCAGGTGAGTCACCTACTTGCTTAGCTTAAATTTGCTAGCTAAATGGAGACGAGGATCGATGTCAAATTTGTCCAAGTTCGATTATGAATAAAGTCCGTGTTAAGGGTGTACCTTTATCCCCCATATTTTAGCATCATAAATGGGCTGCATTTTCAGCCCAAGAAGTATAATAAAAAAGGCCCAAATTCACCACAACCCACTTGGCTAATTGGATCCAAAACTAAGTGAAGAGAGATTTAGAAAATAGGCAGCCCAAGCCCATCAATTTTGGAACCCAATTAGGCTCAATTGTGAGGGCCAAGCAACTACATCACTAGCCTATTAATATGTACTAATATGTGGTCAAAATATCTAGAGAATCATCCAAATACCCCTCTAAAAATGGTTAAAGCAACTCCCACAATTCATTTTTCAACTTGAACACACGAAAATCAGATTGATCTCCAAAAATTTTCTCTCAAATTTTCTTTACATTGTAAAGAATAAAAATAACTCTTTTAGGGTTCTTAAAGGAGAGTTGAACCTTAAAGTCAAAGGTAAGTATCATAGGTATTTATTTAGTATTGTTTCTTCATGAAAAGCAACAAGTATATGCTAGTATGTTGGTGCTGAAAATTTGGGACAACATGTATTAAGAAAGTTGTTGGACACTTGCCTTTTGTTTTAGTGATTTTTCTATAGGTTGTGGGCTGTATTATGAAGAGAAATTGATGTTCTTATTATGGTTTGAGTTATAGTTATTACCCTAAGGTTTCTGCCCTGATTTTCTTTTCACTTAACAAATGCGTTTTATTGTGTTATCTTACGTGGAATATTGATTGGAACTTGTGGGTTGTTGGAAGAAAGGTTATTAGCTCAGGTCCTTGATGACTTCTTGGGCATTGTTCTAAGACTATTTTAGTACTGCTTATATGTGTAGATGTTATTGGAACAGTTTGGTTAGAGTCAGAATAGGTTTGGAGTTGTCGACGTCGAAATATAACGAAGAGAAGTAACATTCTGATGTCCATTTGTAGGTTGTGTAGAATTATTATATCTTATACTTTGTGGATTGTTGTAATACTGTTGTGGCATTAAAACAAGTTGGACATGATGTTTACATGTGAATGTGTATTATGAAAATTCAATTAGGGGTCTGAAAGGTTGAAAGAACATACTCGGGTTTATAAATACCCACTTGTTGTCCATGTGTTGTTTTGTTTTATGATTGGGCTGCCAAGGTGTAACTATTGGCTGTTGATGCTAATTTTATCACATACTATGCTATAGATAAGTATTTGGAGGAAAGGAATGTTATCTAAAGGCAGTAACAAAGTCATACAACTAGGTATGTAAGGCTACTTGATTTCGTATTATTTGGCATGAAACATAGATCTTTCTTTGTCACATAAACGCATCTACCAACTCTGACACAATTATTAATAGTGTCTACCCTCTTGCATATGTTTATATGCTCCCATACATAGTCACCTTCAAATATGCATACATACGTGGATACCAAGTCACATGAGTCCTTATTGCTAAATAAAGTTCACGAGTTGTCTCATTTCATATGTATTCCATTATTTATGTAACATACTCTTTTCATTATCATATTGTCTTATATGATTACTTATATATGATATGCTATATCTACATTCGTATAGTTTCAATGTTCTGACCACCAAGAGAATCATCTCAAAGTTAATTGAAAGATAAAGTATATAGTTTTTGATGGATGGTAGCCCGAGGGGTGGAAGTAACACCTAGCCAGAGATGATCCTATCACGGGGGGTAGCCCGAGGGGTTAAGAAAGAACCTAGCTAGAGACGATCCCGAAATAGTTCACCACTGATTAGTTGGTCATTTGTATTACAGCTATGCACATATTTTATAGTAAAGGCAAGGTTATATAAAAAACATAAAGTACATGCTCCCATAGTATAACTAAAGGTGTTCTCTTATGCTACACCTATGTACAGTTTCACTTGAGTTGTTATATCATATATAGTGTTTCCTGCCTTACATACTCAGTATATTATTTCATACTGACGTCCCTTATAGGGGACCTGCATTTCATGCTTCAAGTACAAGTGCTAGTAGATCTCCCCAGTAGGAGTATAGGATATTCAGCTGCTGTTACCAAGCTCCAGGTTGCTTCGAGGCTTTGTATATGTCTATAGGTTATATGTTTGTATTGCACAATTTGTTAAGTCGGGGCTTTCCTGACCCTTATAAGATGTTTTTCTTATCTAGAGGCTTTGTAGACCATGTAAATTAAAGTGTGGTCCTATCACGTACTCTAGACCTCGTGGCCCCAATGACCCAGACATATGCATTTTCTTTTAGCTTGTTATCATTGTTTATCTACTTAAAGGCATGTCAAAGGTAGAATCTCTTATAATATGTAATGAAAATGCATAGATATAGATTGGTTCTCCCGAGCTTTATGGGGAATGGGTGCCAGTCCGCCCTAACGGGACTTGGGGCGTATCTATTTCATAGTTTGAGTCTATGTCTAGGAAGTTCTTTAATTCTTTCTTGTTGAGTCATTTTGTTTTACATAGCTCAGTGGTCTATAAACTAAGATTAGGTATAGTCTTCATGTTGAGGACAACTTTGAGACTGGGGAACATAAGCCTTGAAAGGTTTGTGTGCAGTTTGGTTTCATTTGAATTTTGTTGTGTCTTAGATTACTAGGATTTTGTGATATTTTTGTTGAGACTCATATTAATTTAGTGAAGTTGAAAAAATTCTTGTAGGAGTATAGGTCGTGGTTTTTCACCTATTGTGAGCCAGGTGTTTCCACATAAAAATACTGTGTTCTCTTCTGTTTTTACTTTCTGGAAACATGTTTGCAAACTTGTTTTTTTGATTAGTCAAATCCATAGGTTGTGCAAATCTAACAATTGACATTAGAGAAAGTGTTATTATTAAAGTCTAATACCTATGAATTGATCATGATGGACACTGTAATATGGAGAAGGACAATTGTCTGTAAGACCACCACTCTTCAATGGAACTTACTTCGGTTGGTGGAAGGCTAAAATAGAAGATTTCATCCAAAGAGAGGATTACTAACTTTGGGTAGGATCACCGTTGGACTTACCATTCGTATGAAAACTGTGGAAAGTCAACAACTTCTTAAAGAAAGAAGGAAGTTCATTATTGATGACATTGTGACACTTAGGAAAAATGCTAAGGCCAAAATCATTTTGGTTTGTGGACTGGGAGTCGATAAGTATAACATGATATCAAACTGTACTACTGCCAAACAAATTTGGGATGTCCTGACTCTTGCAGATAAAGGAACTACTCATGTTAGGAAGTTTAGGGTTGCCATGCAATTTACTAAATATGAAACCTTCTAGATGAAGGAAAATGAGTCTCTGCAGGATATGATGGTAAGACTCACACTGCTCATCATTGAATTGGCATCTTTGGGAAAGGTACTCACTACTGAGGAACAAGTAGACAAGAATTAGAAAATTTTACCCAAAGACACGTGGGATGTTAAGGCACTGCCATCAGGGAAGCTAAGGATATTGAAACCATCACTCTGAATGAACTGGTTGGAAATCTCAGACTTTTAAAATGAACAGGAAGATCAAAAGAAACAAATAGCAACGACTGAGAAATCACTAGCATTAAAGGCTACTTCTGATGATGAAGTATCAGATCCAGATGAGGATCAGATAGCCTTTTTAGCTAAGAATTTCAAGAAGTTTCTCAGGAAAGGGAAAGAGAAAAAAAAGAGAGAAATAGGTAGCTGAAAGTAGCCTGAAAGCTCAAGAAGCAGGAAATGGTATGATGACGGGAATCAATCAGGGTGCTACAAATATGGAAAAATAGATCATCATATGAAAAAGTGTCCATAATAGGAAAGAAAAGAGTTGAGAAATAAATAAACAAAAAAAACTGCTAAGGAAAAGGAGAAAGAGGAGTATGCGATGATGGCTACTTGGTGATCCACAATTGAGGAGTTAGATACTGAAGATATAGATGAAATTACCTTCATGGCTGTTGAGGATTCAGATCATGAGGATGATGATAAGTCTGAAGTAAGTATTCTTGAACTAAAAGGAAAGTTACATCTCTTTAAGAAAAGAAAGCTAATCTTGCTAATAAATGGGTTGATTGATGATTTTCATGAGATAGCTAATGAAAAGGACAACCTGGTTAAGGATTTTTCAGATCAAAAGTTTGAAAGTATTGAGGTCTAAAATTTCTTGAAAGAAGTTAATGAAAATAATCTCAAGTTGAAGAAACAGGTTGAAATCATTGATACGCTTGTGCTAAACTTAAAATCTGAGATTCTATAGTTAATAGTTGATAAAAAAGGTAAGAGTTAATTGAGTGATGAATATCAAAAGGTTGAAACTAAATTAAAAGAATGTAAATTTGAGTTCTTTCGTGAGAAAGAGATAATTAGAAATTTGACTCAGGAAATTTCCACCTTAAAATTGGATCTATAATGAGCAAATAGGTGGACTTAGTCTTCAAGAATAGTGAACCATCTAATATGCATGAGTCAAAATGAGATAGCTGGAATAGGCTTTTATTAGAAGAATATCACCAGTACTGACCTGTGCTACATTTGTAGAAAAATTGGTCATCCAACTACTGAGTGTCCAATTGCAAGCACTGTTAGGAACAGGAACACTAATTATCCATACAAAAAGTATCCTAAAAATGATAAAATAAATAAGTCAATGAATATATTACCACGATAGGCAAGAAGGGATCTTATTCACCCTTTTTATAACAGGAAAGGACCCAAGCTACTCTGAATTTCTAAAACTAACCCTTGATTTTTTTTGTAGGTTGCAGTGAAAGAGAGCAGGCGTTGGTACATGTATAGTGCTTCCTTAAGGCATATGACTGGAGACAAACACAAATTTCTCTCACTTCCACCTATGAAAGAAGGAAAGGTTTCCTTCAGAGATAAGAAAAAAAGGGCACTGTTGTTGGAGTTAGAAAGATTGGAAGAAATTAATGAAGGGCCTTATAAGAGGTTTACCATGTGGATGGATTGAAGCACAACTTGTTGAGTATATCTCAATTGTATGATAAAGGTAACAAGGTAATCTTTACTTCTGTAGGTTCCAGAGTTAAAAAATTGGACACAAAGGAGATAGTTCTTATTGTTGAAAGGCATAAAAATGTGCACAAGGCTGACATCATGGGAATGTCAGATACACATTGGAAATGCTTAAGTGCTATTGGTAATGATCCTTTACTTTGACACAAAAGACTTGGACATGCAAGTCTAAAGCAACTAAACATTCTAGCATCAAAGGACATGGTTGTAGGGTTGCTAAAACTAAGTCTAAAGGCAACAAAGTATGTAGTAGTCAAAGAACCAGGTATGTACAACTAGGTGCTGGAATTGATTCACATCGATCTGTGTGGACCCATAATGTTAAAAAGCAGAGGAGGTAAAACCCTTTGACAGGGTTACCCATTGTGCGACCCCCAAGTAGGGCATGGTTACAAGCTAAAACTATATAGAACAATATCATTTATCCATTCGTCTTTTCATATACATACGTACATTTCATCATCATTTCATCATCATATAACCGTCATATCCGTGCATGAAGTTCATCATTATTTCATTATCATTTATCATTATTTCATCATCATATAGTAATTCAACTTATAAGACAAGCATTGAGTCCTCAACTCCTCAATAAGCCATAACCGGACATTTTATCAAATACTTAGAGGGTGTGCAGTGCTAGTGTAAAATCATTCAATGCAAAAGTGAAATCATGCAAGAAAATTCAATGTAAAACCATCATAGATACTTGGTAACACCCTAAAGTAATGTTTTCAAAACCCTTTATCAAAACATAGCAAAACAGTTACAATTTCATAAAACCCAACATAGTGTGCAGTTATTTTCATAATCCATAAGGCTCATGAATAAATCAACTTAAATCATGCAAATTTGAGTAAAGAGAGCTTGGTATCATAGGTGAAGAAAGGAACCTATGAAAGAAACCCACATACCATAGCTTTAGGGATAAACTTGATGAAGATTGGAGATGGATACTTGAAGCTTGAATGCAAATCCTTGGTATCCAAAAGGGGTTTTGAGACTTGAGTTTAGGAGTAAAATATTTAGCTAAGTGTGTAAATGAGTATAAGGGAATGTTTAGAATGATATGAGGGTGAAAAATGTCTTAGTGTAGGTATTTTCACATTTAGGAATACTAATGACCTAGACTTAAAAGTCTTGGACCGAAGTCAGAAATCTGCACTAGTTTTAACACAGGTGCGCGTCATGGAAGGGGCGTGTAAACTTCACTGGAAATTGCTTTGTTTGAAAATTGAAATTGTTAACTATTTGCTCTTAAAGCAGGATTAGGCCTACTTTCCACTCAAAATGACCCCCTAAACAAGAATATACATTTAGATTTTTGATATCGTATACGAGTTTTGAGATATATGGAAATTATGATTCTGGGCACTTTTGAGGCACATTTTTGGGATCATTTAAATATCTCCCCGTTGGGAACATTCATCCCCGAATATCAAAAGTATGTGAGAGACATAACCATGACACTTTCAGCCCACATAAGAATGCAATAACGCCGTTAAACAACATTTTAAAAATCTCATCATAAGTGTAAAATCAACATGAACTTAGTTAATTTAAACATGAACATATGCAATGACATGAGGGATGAACCTAAGACTTGAGATCATATAAAGACTTAAATCAATACATTAGGCTTGAATAGAGTGTAAAAGGTAAGATGTCCCTTTTGCATGTCCGCTTCGACCTACCAAGTAGCACTCTCAACTTGTTGATTCCTCCATAGGACCTTGATGGAAAACACCTCTTTGTTCCTCAACCTCTTCACTAGTCTATCAAAACTCTAAACCAAAACCTCTTCATATGTCAAATTATCCTCCACAACACCTACAACACCAAGAGGTATATCACCTACACATATCCTCAACATGCACACATGGAATACCGGATCAGACAAATTGATTTCTCTAGGCAATTTTGACTCATAAGCTAACTTACCAAAACCTTCTCATCACCCTATATGGACCCACATATCTTGTGCTCCACTTGCCTTTCTTACAAAAATGGACTACACCCTTCATGGGTGTCACCATCAAATAAACCTAATCACTAACTTGGAATTCAAAATCCCTTCTCCTTACATCGGCATATGACTTTTGGCGACTTTCGACTATCATCAACCTTTCTCTAATCATCCTAACCTTCGTAAGAGCTTCCATGACCTAATCTAGTCCTAAAAATGCTTTCTCACCAACCTCAAACCAACCACCAGTGATCTACAATGTCTCCCATAGAGAGCCTCAAAATGGAGCCATACTAATACTAGAATTATAACTATTGTTGTAAGCAAACTCAATCAATGGAAAATGATCATCCCAACTAGATTTAAGCTCTAACACACATGCTATAAGAGTATCATCAAGGGTTTGGATGGTCCTCTCAGCTTAGGTATCCAATTGAGTGTTGAAGGTCATAGAAAGCTTACCTCTAGTACCAAGACCCCTTCAAAAAGGACCTCCAAAAATGTGAAGTGAATTATGCCCCACGATCCGATATAATGGACAAAGGAACCCCATGCAACCTTACCAAATCATGAATGTACAACCTTGCATAATCTTCAGCCCCATATATGGTCTTAGCCAGTAGAAAGTGAGCCGATTTTGTCATCCCATCAACCCTAACCAGAATGGAATCAAACCCTTTCTAGTCTTGGGAAACCTAACCACAAAATCCATATTTATCTCTTACCACTTCCAAGTAGGGACCTCAATGTCTTGGGTTAAGCCACCCGACCTTTAATGTTCGGCTTTGACTTGTTGATAACTATCACAACCGGAAACAAATTTGGCAATGTCCCTCTTCATGCCTCCCCACCAATACATATCCCTTTAAATCTTTAACTACATTGGTGGAACCTATATGGATAGAATAAGAAGAGTTATGAGCCTCATTAAGGATTCTTTCCCTCAAACCATCAACACAAGGCACACACAACCTACCTTGGTACCTAAGGGATCCTCTTCCCCTTGGGAGAAAACCTTCACCTTACCCTCTCTTACCAAGGCCTTCAATTCTAACAAGAAGGAATCAGGATCTTGTTTTTCTTTCACTTCATCGACAAATGAAGACCTTAAATCATCAACACCAATAATATACCAATTACCAAACTATCAATCTTTCCAGTCGTTACACCTCCCTAGCCATTTCCTTATCACCACTATACACATGAGCTACGCTACCCACAGACACCCTACTCAAAGCATCCGCCACCACATTTGCCTTACCGGGATGGTAATGCACAATAATATCATAGTCATTAAGAAGTTCTAACCATATTATTCACCTCAAGTTGAGATCCCTTTACGTGAAGACATACTGGAGGCTCTTATGATCGGTGAACACATCAACATGCATCGCATACAATTAGTGACACCAAATCTTCAATGCAAACACAATAATGGCTCAGTCACGATCATGGGTAGGGTAGTTATTTTCATGCGCTTTGATGTGTCTAGAAGCATAGGCTATAACCTTACCATTTTGCATAAACACACAATTCAAATCAACCTAGGAATCATCACAATACACAAAAAATCCCTCAAGCCCCATCTAGAAGCGACAATATAGGAGCAGACACAAGCTTATCTTTCAAGGTTTAGAAACTCCTCTCACATTCATCGATCCACATAAACTTATCCTTCTTTTTAGTCAATTTTAGCATAGGGAAAGAAATAGAAGAGTAACCATTCACAAACCTTAGATAGTACCCCACTAAGTCCAAGAAAATCCTAATGTCTAATGGGGTCAATAGTCTAGGTCAATTTCTAATCACATAGCTCTTTGTAGGATCCAACTTTATACCATCCCCTGACACCTCATGTCCTAGGAAGGCAACCTCCCTCAACCAAAATTCATAGTTTTCATATCTAGTACAAAATTTCTCCTCCCCCAATCTTTGCAACCCAACTCTCAAATGAACCCTATGCTACGCCTCACTGTGAGAATAGATCAAAATTTCATCAATAGTGGCCACAAAAAAGGAATAAAAGTAAGATTTGAAGGCCCTATTCATTAGGTCCATAAAGATGGCTAATGCATTAGTCAACATAAAAGACATCACCACAAATTCATAATGCCCATATCAAGTCCAAAAGGTCATCTTTGGAATATCACACTCCCTCACCTTCACTTGATGATACCCGGATCGAAGATCAATCTTAGAGAAATAGCTAACCCCTTGCAATTGGTCAAACAAATCATCAATCCTTTGAAGAGGATGCCTATTCTTGATGGTGACCTTATTGAGTTGTCGGTTGTCAATACACATTCTAAGGGACTCATCCTTCTTTTTCACAAACAACACTGGTGCACCCCATGGTAATTGGTTAGGCCTAATAAATCCTTTCTGCAACAAGTCCTTTAATTATTCCTTCAACTCTTTTAACTCTACCGAGTTTATATGGTAAAGAGGGATATAAATGGGTTGATTATCGCAGAGAAGGTCTATGCCAAAGTCTATTTCCCTTTCAGGAGGAACATCGGGAAGGTTATTTGGGAGGATATCAAGAAACTCACTTGTAACTGGAACTGACTCAACTCTATGGGAACGACTTTAGACTCTACATCCCTAACCCTCACAAGATGGTAAAGACACCACTTAGATATCAACTTATGGGTATTAATGCAAGAGATGAATCTACCCTTAACTACCACAACTTGACTCTCCCATTCAAGGACGGGTTTATTTGGAAACTGAAACTTGACTATACGAGTTCTACAATCAAAGAAGCATAGTCTGCATACAACCAATCTATCCCAAGAATAATATCAAGTCAACCATGTCTAACTCAATGACATCACAAGGTAATATTTTATGCAAGATGCAAATAGGACAACTTCTATGAACTGTTTAAGTAATAATAGATGCACCAATATGAGTAGACACCTCATATGACTCATGGTACAACTCGAGGTCAATATGGAACTTTTGGCAACAAAGGCGTAACAAAAGGATCAATTAATGCATATACATCAAAGTCAAAGATTTTTCAGCATACTGATAACAACATCTAGGACTTCGTCAAGCTTTTACATCCTTTGCAAAGCAAAACACCAATGGTGCCTTGAGGCACTATCTTGTCAGTTGCATCTCCACAATGGGACCACATTAGCATCTTGTGGACTAACCTCTATGCCTTTGATGTGACTAGAGGGCAATCCACCTTTTTGTCACCCATGTACCCACAACCAAAGCATGCATTAGTGTCTCTCAAACATGGGCCCTTATGAGGTTGTGGAAGTACAAACCCCCAAACGGGTTGATGGGTACAAACCCCCAACATGGTTGATAGAGTACAAACCCACAAACAAGGTTGATGTGTACAAACCCCCAACATAGTTGATAGATAGTTGCACCCTACCACCCATGGTGACCGAAGTACCAACCCCATTACAGGTTGATGGGTACAAATCCCTAACAAGGTTCATAGATAGTTGTACCCTACCAACCATGGTGATCGAAGTACAAACCCCCTAATAGGTTAACAAGGTACAAACCCCTTGACATAGTTAGCTAGCACCCTACCCCCGAGTCGGGCATGGTCATAAGCCAACACTATATAGAATAATATCATTCATACATTCATCCCTCTCATAGTCATCTATTCATCATATACATACATACATTTCCTCATCTTTTTATCATTATTTCATCATCGTTTCATCATATTTTTATCATTGTTTCATCATCATATAGTCATTCACCTCAAAAAACAAGCATTGAGTCCCCAACTGCTTGAAAAGCCATAACTAGACATTTTATCAAATAATTAGAGGGTGTGTAGTGCTAGGGTAAACTCATGCAAGTCAAGAGTGAATTCATGTTCATCAAAACCCTTCATTAAATCTTATAACAGACATAGTTTCATAGCTTAAAACATAGCACAACAGTCACAATTTCATAAGCCCCAACATAGTATGTAGTGATTTTTAAAATAGATAAGACCCATTAATAAATCAACTTTAAATCATGCAAATTTAAATAAAGAGAGCTTGGGTATCATGGATGAAAGGAACCCATGAAAGAAACCCACATATCTTAGCTTAGGGGATGAACTTGATGAAGAATGGAGATGGAGAATTGAAGCTTGAGTGCAAATCCTTGGTATCCAGAAGGGGTTTTGCGACATGAGTTTAGGAGTAAAATATTTGGATAAGTGTTCGAATGAGTATTGGGAAATATTTAGAATGATATAAGGGAGAAAAATGATTAAGTATAAGTATTTCCACATTTGGGAACACTTAGGCCTAAGACATAAAAGTCTTGGACCGAAGTCAGAAATCTACACCAGTTTTAACACTGGTGCGCATCGCAGAAGGGGCGCATAAACCCCACTAGAAATTGCATATTTGAAAAATTGAATTTGCTAATCGTTTGATCTTAAATTATTGTTAGACCCACCTTCCACGCAGAATCACCACCTAAACAAGAATATAAAGGCGGATTTTTGATATCACTGATGGATTTTGAGCTATATGGAAATTTCTGGGCATTTTCGAGGCGCACTTTTGGGCACTTTTCAGTTCCTTTCAAGATTATGATGAGACCTTTGCTACTATTTCCAGATTTGAAGCTGTCAGGTTGAAACAACCCCGAAGGTGCCCAAAAATGTGCCTTAAACATGTCTAGAATCGTAATTTCAATATATCTCAAAATTCATATGTGATCTCGTAAATCCAACTTCATATTCTTGATCATAGGAAAACATTGAATTGGGATGGGTCTAACCTTAATGTTTAAGCAACCATATCAAAACCTAGAAATTGCATTTGTTTTTTCGCCCAAGGCGCGACGCGCCAAGGGCGCGCCTGTATACATATTTTTGTGTTGTTTTTCATTTTGGTCCAAGGCTTTTGGGTCTTGGACCTAAGTCTTCCCACATATGAAAATACCTATACTTATCTATATTTCACCATCATATCATACAAGACATTCTCCAATACTCTCTCAAACACTTGGACAAATATTTCATCTCAAAAATTTCAAGTCCCAAAACTCATCCGGAACTTAAGGATTTCACCCAAGCTTTAAGTCTCCATTTCCAATCTTCTTTAAGAATTCTCCTAAGTCATGGTATGTGAGTTTCAACCATTTGGTCCTTTCAACTATAGTGCTCAAGCTCCCTTTTTACCTAAATTACATGTTTTTTTTATTTTACTTATGGGTCTTCTATTATGAATTTGACTATGAACTATGTTGGAGTTTTGTAAAAGTGTGACTATTTATGCATGTTTTGAGCCCCGAATCATAGATCTATCTTGAGTTTTGTTGAAGGATTTCAATGTATATTGCACGAGGGTATTAGCAAGTATTGCTGGGTGGTTTTACATTGAATTTACTTACATGATTTCACTATTGAATTACATGATTTTACACTAGTATTATACACTCACCAAGTGTTGAAGGCCTAATACTTGGCATATGAGTTAAGTGACTTTATGATGTTGAAAGGTAACATGAGAAGTATCTACTATGTTGTGAGTTGACCATAGCTAATTGAGGGATGATACCTCAATTACCTCGGATGGGGGTGGTAAGCCATGAAATAATTGAGGGGTTGCTGCCTCAATCACCTACGATGGTGGTGGTAAGCAATCAACCAATTGACGGGTTGGTACCTCAATCACCTCAGATGGGGATGGTATGCTATCAACAAATTAGGGGGTTGGTACCTAAATCACATCTATGGGATGGTCTACCTTGGATTCCAAATACTAAATTGCTTGGTCTATGATAATGGTCTATTCCTATACATCTAATATGTTCCACGGATAAACATATTTACTTCAAGTATTATTCATGCATGCCATATTGTTATATGACCAGCTATTACTTAATTATGCATTTTTACTATGTTGCTTATATATTATTGCATCACATCCAACATACTTAGTACATTCAAATATACTAATGCAGATTCTATGCATATAAGATGTTACTATGTAGGAATCGGAGCCCCACACGATAATCCTCCTCTTCCACGTGGCTACTATGATATCTCTCAGAGTAAGTTAGTAAGTCCTCAACTTCAAGGATATACTTATCTTGATTTATGATATGTATAGACTCTCTTTTATTTATTATATGATTGGACTATGAGGGTGAGCCTGATTTCTTGTCCTGGCCTTGCTAAATTCTATGTGTAGAAGTGTTATTGGACAAGTATTCAATATTGCTATGATCCTTGACTCTCTTTGATTCTATGATGTTTTATGATATGAAAGATCTCTCTTACTACTGTGTTCCCTTATTTCTACTCTCTTATTGTTACTTAATTGATTTCGCGACCAAGGATGTGTGATGATATGTTAAGAGGCTTGATTGAGGTACCTTCGGGTTCGCCATTCTTTATTTCACATCGTGGCCCTAGGCTTGGGTCATCACAAACTTGGTATCAGAGCTCTAGGTTGTTAATGGTCCTTGGCATCTAACACACAGCGTTGATTGGAGTCTTATTCATGTCTTTGTTGTGCACCACAACTATGAGTCATAGACTATGAGACATTTTAGGGAATGTTTTCCTTCTTCTTGCTCTATGTCACACTATATAAGTTAAGGCAAGGTTTTGCACCTAAACGATTGTAAATTACTATGCTAGATCATGCCTAACACAAGAGGAAGAATAGCCAACACACTCGAGGAACAACTAGCTCATAGAGAGCTCCTAAATGCTCTCACCTTGCTAGTTTAAGTTCTGGCTAACTAAGCCAACCAGGGGGCCCAAGCCCCTCAGGCTCCTACATTGACATCCTGGGTGAGGGACTTTATAAAGGTGAACCCACTGGAATTCAATAGGTCTAAGATGGATGAGGACCCTCAAGAATTTATTGATGAGGTTCACAAAGTGTTGGCTATCATGGGTGTGAGGGCGGAACAGAAGGCGGAGTTGGCGGCTTACCAACTCAAGGGGGTGGCCCAAATATGGTATACTAAATAGAACGAGGAGAAGGGGAACAACAATGTGGTTCTATGGGATGAGTTTAAGGCGGGTTTCCTCAACCGGTTCTTTTCTCTTGAGCTTAGGGAGGTGAAAATGATGTAGTTCATGAATTTGAAGTAAAGGCTATGAGTATGAGGGAGTATGCCCTTAAGTTCAATCAAATCGCAATATATGCTCCACACATGATTGCCGACTCGAGGTCTACAATGAATAATTTTGTGATGGGTGTATCTGATTTGGTGAGTGAAGAATGTCTTACCACCATGTTGATTAGTGATATAGATTTATCCTACTTGATGAATTATGCCAAACAATTGAAGGGGGGAGAAATTGAGGAAGAGAAGGGGCCATGAGGCCAAGGGGGCCCATTTTGATGGTAAGTTCGAACGTTAAAAGGATGGCCGATTTCACTAAGGCCAAGGGTCTTCTTGTGGTCCTAGTGGGAGATTTACCAATGACTACCCAAGGACCCAAGAGGGTGGTGGGGTGATGCCTAGACTCGCGTGTCCAACATGTGGTAGGGTTCGTGGTAGCCTATTCTAGAGAGATTCCAATGCTTGTTTTGGTTGTGGGGAAATAGGCCCTAAGATGATGGATTATCCATGAAATCATAATAGGGGTAAGGATGCTCATCCTCAAGGCAGGAGAGCTGATACAGTTCATTTGGGTAGAGGAGGCCAACAAGGTAGTTCCCTAAGGAACAATTGGTTTTATGCTCTCCATGGCAGGAAAGGGGCTAATAAGGTAGTTGATGTCATCACGGGTATGTTAAGTCTTTGATTTTGATACGTATGCATTGATAGACCCATGTGCCACTCTTTTTCTTGTTACTCCTCTTATCTCGAATTGTTGTGTGATTCTTATGAGGTGTATACTCCCATTGGTGCATCTATTATTGCTAGAAAATTCTATAGAAATTGTCCCGCTTGCATCTTGCATAAAATATTTCCTTGTGATCTTGTTGAGTTGGATATGGTTGATTTTGATGTCATTCTTGGGATGGATTGGTTGAATACATATTATGCCTCTATTGATAATAGAATCAGTAGGGTCAAATTCCAATTCCCAAATGTCCCTGTCCTTGAGTGGGAGAGTCATAATGTGGTGGTCAAGGATAGGTTTATCTCTTACATTAAAGCCCAAAAGTTGATCTCAATGGGGTGTCTCTATCATTATGTGAAGGTTAGGGATGTTGAGTCTAAAGTCCTTCCTATAGAGTCAGTTCCAGTGGTAAACTAGTTCCTTGATGTCTTTCCAAGTGACATTCCTGGTGTTTCTCTTGAAAGGGAAATAGACTTTGGCATAGACCTCTTTCCTGATACTCAACCTATTTATATTCCCCCATACCCTATAGCCCCAGTGGAGTTGAAGGGTTGAAGGAGCAATTGAGGGACTTGTGGACAAGGGTTTTATTAGGCCTAACCAATCACCTTGGGGTGCACCGGTGTTGTTTGTGAAGAAGAAGGATGGATCTCTTAGAATGTGTATTGACTACCAGTAACTTAATAGGATTACGATCAAGAATAGGGTGCCCCAGCCATTTGTTTGGCCATTTTCAAGGGGCTAATCACTTCCGATGGAGGGTGTCATGTCTATAAACCAATTGGTACCTCAATCGCTTCTAAGGGGTGGTCTACCTTAGATTCCAACTACGAAGTTTCTTGGTCTATGATGATAGTCTAGTCCTATACATGTAATATGTTCCATAGATAAGCATGTTTACTTCATGTATCATTCATGCATGCCATATTGTTATGTGATCATCTATTGCTTAAGTATGTATTTTGACAATGTTGCTTATCTATTATTGTATTTAATCCTACTTAGTATATTAAAATATATTAACACATATGTTATGCCTACATGATGTTATCATGTAGGAACCACAGCCCCACTTGATCATTATCCTCCTCCACATGCTAGTGTGATATCTCTCAAAGTGTGTTGGTGAGTCCTTAACTTCGAGGACATACTTATCTTGATTTATGCTATGTATAGACTCTTTTTTATTTATTGTATGCTTTGACTATGAGGGTGAGCCCGGTTGCTTATCTTGGTCCCCGCTAAGTTCTATGTTTAGAGGTGTTGTCGAACAAGTATGTAATGATGCTATGAGCCTTAACTCTCTTTGATTCTATGATGTTTTATGATATAAAGGATGTCCATTAGCCCCGTGTTCCCTTATTTCTACTATCTTATTATTACTTAATTGGTTCCGTGACAAAGGATGTATGATGAATTG
>JAOTQJ010196081.1:0-20727 GCA_025642045.1 Solanum sejunctum
GTATTTAAAGTATATTAGGTATGATTTAGAGTCATAAGGGATCTTTTACATCAAGCCAAGTTCAAAGAATTTCTAACGACTAAGTTTTCATATGAGTTGATAGAAGGGTCAATTTTAAATGACCATATCTCCTAAAGTATAATGAGTTAGATAACCCACAATATGTAAAATTAAAGATATTCGAATTAGCTTTCCAACACATCTGATTTTGCATTAATTGGAGTTGAAGTAGAAAGTTATGACTATTTTAGTAGAAAGGCATAGAGCTGTCTAAAGCTCCACGGCCAGAGCGCATCGCGGACCCTCACTGGATGCGTTAATGACTTTTTTTATTTATAATTTAAGGTTATTTTTATACTAAAACCTTTGGAAGTCTATTTATGGTCCCAAGAACATATAAACATCAGTTTTCATGATCAAAACCCTCTTCCTTGTCTCCTAAACATAAACGCTCAAGAATCATCAAGAAAATCATCAAGTTAGAATTAGCTTCCAAGATTCCTCCCCAAGGCAAGTTATTTTTCATAAATTTCAATCTATCCAACATGAATTTCTTCATTTATTCATAAAGCTCTAATCAGATTTTAAATCATGACCTAGGGTTTCAAGAAAACAAATTCAAGAATCCCAAGAAGGATTTCTTGACCTTTCTTCTTCAAGAATTATGTTTTTTCATCAAGAACTCTAAAGAGTCTAAGTTAAGAATTCAAGAATCAAAGATAATTCTTTCAATAAATTTACTTCCAAGTTCTTTCACTTTAGAAGAACTGTGAAGATTGAGGATTTTCTCCAAGAAAGACGAGAGAAGATCGTAAATGTTTCCCAAACTTCAACTAACGATTTCTCTCTCAATTTTGATCGAATTTAAGCGATTCAAAAGGTTAAATTATATTTGTTTTTGAGGATAACACCGTGGAAGCTTCAAAAACTGACTTTGTTGCTTTATTTGAGGTAAAAATTACAGATTTACAGCTACATTTTTAATGTAATTCAAAAATTTTAACATGCTATTTCTTCCTCATGTTAGCTCCATTTTTGAAATGGTTTTCGCCATTGAATTCCTTATAACTTAGGGAATATTTTCATGTATAAATTTCTAGATTCCGATGATATTTTCTGGTGATAAAAGTTTTAGACCATTTTACTCTTTTCACCCGAATTAATTGATTTTAGTATCGTTATATTTATTATATAATTATGATGCTATATTTGAATAGATTTTGGTGAATTGGAGTATCATAGAAAGGGAAGAGCTTCAAAATTGATGTGATTCAAGACTTTATATAAGGCAAGTGAATTTCTTAAGACTTTATGCTAATAGTTGACTTGTGAATTAATGAAGGAGGTCTACTATATGTGAAATAGTGATTATTGGTTATTGAAATCGAAGTGACACTTACTTTTAGATGGAAATGTTGTTAATGTTGTGATGGTATTGAGATTGAGGATATGACAACATTTATGGTATGTAAAGACTACCCAGAGCATGGAATCATTCTCCTATGTATCCCAATACATGTAGTAGGTTATGGTTTGTTCTATCTAATAGAGAGACTCTTAATAGTGATTGATAGTCATTGAGTAAATCTGCGGTATTTTCTATGCACTTAATTGTTCTGATTTGATTGACTGATTTATCATTGTGATTGATCTGCAATCCCAAGACCATGAAATCCACAATAATCTTGAACTTGATCTCTCAAGGTGATGCCTTGAATAAAGAAGACTTGATAAAACATTGGTAATGAAGTGAGAAGTAATGATAAAAGAATAATGATTTACATATATTGGATCGAGTGTCATGTTCCAACACATATATATTATAGGATCAGATGTCACGTTCTGACACATATATATTATAAGAGTGGGTGTCATGTTCTAACACATATATATTATAGGATCAAGTGTCACGTTCTGACACATATATATTATATGAGCGGGTGTCACGTTCCAACACATAAATATTATAGGATAGGGTGTCATGTTCCGACATAGATATATTATAGGATCGAGTGTCACGTTCCGACATATATCTGTATATATTGGATCGGGTGCCATATTTCGGCATGATAATAATAAATAAAAACAAACTAAAATAATATAATATACTCAATTTCAAAGAACCTATCTCTCAAAAGAAGTGTGATAAGGAGGCTTGAGTCCTCATGTGTGTTGTTGATATCGTTGATTGGTTGTGTACTTGTTCTTGCTGTTGCTACCTGTTAAGTGTTATGATTATCTCTTGCTAATTATTTTATACAGGTTGTAGTTGTGGGGGTTTGGTTGGAGTGTTGGGGGTACCGACATTCTATATTACTTAATCTTGTATTTAGTAGTTCACTTGCTGAGTATCGTGTGTTTGGTACTCACCCCCCTTACTACAATAATTTTGTAGGTTGCGAGCCTAAAATTTCATGATACTCTCCACTCTTTCTTGTCCGAGGCTTCCTGTGGAGATTGTGAGAGGTAGATATTTGCCATTCCAGCTGACTTCTTACTCTTACTTATGATTTTGTTCTATTTTAGAGACAATATCATTTGATACTTGTATTTTCTTTCAAATCTATTTAATACATTAGAAACTTGTGCACGTGACAACTAGATTTTAGGGGATTTTCATTAAGTTGACTTATTATCCATAATTGAACTTTCATTTTTATTATAATTTGATATTTTAATGTTATAGTTAGGTTGTAGGCTAACTTGTCTTGGTGGGAAAAGACGAGTGCCATCATGCTTGAATTTTTGGGTCGTGATAGAGATAAGGACTTAGTGATAACTTCCATATAAACATACCATAGCATGATTTGTACATAACATAATGTCCAACAATGCCTCTACTAATATAATAAGGAGCCAAGAAATGTCCCGGACTCACTCTCAACGTAGACAATATAAAGTAACCATGACATAGCATAGGTAAATAGAAGGTGGGTGTTGTCCTTGGAGTAAAGGATTCACCACAAGCAAACTTTCACAATTTAGTCTAGCCATGAAGAGTTGGATGGAGAAAGTCTTTGGTCCCTACATGGTTAAATCATGTATGCAAAAATATGCATTAGTATATTTGAATGTACTAAGTATGCGGGCATACAATACATATGAATATGATAACCTACATTTCAATGTTAGATGACAAGGACACATATATATTAAAAGAAGTATATAGGAAAGAATATCATATCAAATATGTCTTAAATAATGATGCATGAATGTCATAATACATAAACATAGCGGGGATGGGACCTCAACTAACATGTAAGACCTTGCGAGCTATTACATGAAATCTCAATGTTACGTCTACACTAGAAAAAGAGTAGCCTACTTAGCGAAGGTAGACTATACCTTGTTAGTATCTAATCACTTTTTATGATCTCATTTGTAGGAACAAATCAAAAAGTAAAGACAAGGAGCCAAGGCTGACATTAAGGAAGGGAAGACATCTAAAAGAAGAAAAGGACATCCTGGCACACAATCAAAGGAGGCAAAGTAAAAGGAAGGAAGAATTATTTAAGGTGATCCCTCATCAGAGCACGAATCATGACCCAAGCCTAGGGCCTAGACATGACATAGTGAATGGGGAATCCAAAGGGACCCCATATAAACCACTTAGCATACCATTCCTACATCCTTGGTTACGGAAGCCAAATAAAGTAATAATAAGTGATAATAGAGTCTAAGGGAAGTGGGACTTTGGACTTTCATCTCATCATCAACAAATATCAACATGAAGAAGGGAATAAGGACTGAGGGAAGTCTTTCATACAAACATAAATGTAATAAGAGTCAAGCTAAAAAGCAGAGACAAACATATTATCCAATAACACCTATATATAAATAGAGCGGGGGCCAAGATAGTTCTCGGGATCACCCTCAAATCATAAGTATCTAAACATAATAAATAAGTGTCAACATAGCATGAATGAAAGGTAGATATTGTCCTCGGATTTGAGGACTCACCAAAGGCTTCTTCAAGAAAATCAACTAGCCACATAGAGGAGGATAACCAATAGGCGCTCTGGTCCCTATATGATAATATCATGTAGGCATAGTGTATTCGTTAATACTCAAAATATACTAAGTATGTGGGGTACAATGGATGTAACAAGGACATAAGCCAAGATAATTAAGATGCATGATCATAAACTATGGATATAATCTGACTATGACATGTATGATCTATGCTTGTAATAGAACATGCATGTAAACCATCAACTTGCATAAAATAACATATATATGTGGGAGGAGACCTTAACCGACATATAAGACCAATTGAGCTACTACTTGGAATCCCGATGAATGACACTCTACCGGAGAAAGTATGGTCTATTTGCCAAGGTAAACCATACTTGACCCCACTTTGTGGGTAACTTGACCTATATAGATCCACTAGTAAGCCCTTTTCGGGAAATAATATAATCCTACATAGTTTAAAGACTAAGACTTTATATAAGGACCCTTTATGTCAAACCCCCACCTTAAGCCTCAATCGGTGATAAATCTAATTCCACAGAATACTTGAAATAATCATATGTTTAATAATAACATGAATAACTTATAAAAGACATGATAACATGACATGAGTAGCTCATTCACATACTTGATCCCTACATCTTATACTAGAGGGTAGAAAATAATACATGAACTTGAACCCTTCTAATAGTATTGCATTTCACATGAGGATAGAGATTGTAACATGCTTGACCCCTACTAGTGAGCTTAACTTGAACATGAGGGTAAAGTAGTAATCATGTTTGACCCCTCAAATAGACATAATTTGTTCACAAGAGGGTAGAATTATAGAATAAGGCTCAACTTGTCACTTATAAATCATGAAAACCTTTCATGAGTGTAATACATACTTGGGAGCCCAGAATTATCATGAAAACACTTGACTTGCAAATCAGGCAATAGTTCATCATCAACCTAAGAATCCTTGTTATATAGTCAAACATGGTGGGTACATAGACACATGCTGAAAATCATGCAATTCGATAGTATGAAACATGAAAGAGTGAAATTAAATTATCTTAAAGTCATGCAATTCAACCCACCAATATAGTACTAAAACCCTTATTTTTGGGTGTCATGAAATCCATCAAAAGTTCACAATGTGGCATAGTTTCATAGTTCATGTCATGCATACCTTCAATAGTTTCAAGACAACTTATAGAATGAGCTTTCAATAGCAATTCATATATAATAACTCAGTACTTGATAAAATCAATCATAACTCATGTTCATAATGCATAATAGAAGTTACCCATGAAGAATACAACTTGAAATCATGAGATTTTCATCAAAAGAGAGGGTTGGGCTCCATGGGTGAAAGGACCCATGAATGAAGACTCACATATCTGAAACTTGGAATTTCTTGGAGTAAACATAAGGAAGACTTGAAGCTTAAGCTGGGTCCTTGAAATCTAAAGTGTGCTCTTGAGGTTCTTCAAATTTAATGGGGGATTGGTTGATGACTTGAGAGGGTTTTGAGAAGGTTTTGAAGGTTTTTGAGTAGAAAAATAGCTAATGAAGGGATTTTTCATGTTCAAAATAAGCATTGGGTTATTACCTAAATTCCTTGAACAAAGCAGGATAAATAAGAAAATTTTTGCACTTGTTCGCACCCTAGGCGCGATGCTGACCAATCACAGGGGCCATTTTACATAGCTCTGCTTCCCAGGTGTGACGTGGCCTAGTAGCGGATTGACACTATTTTTGCTTATCATTGTGAAAAATATTTTTTACTATGAGTTATCTAAAAATCGAGGGCTATCCTTTTCCCCTACAATTTTACCCGCTGAACAAGAATATGAAATTAAAATTTTGAAATCATGCACAAATTTTGTAATATGCAAGAATTACGATATAGAGCATTTTCAAAGCACACGAGGGGTGTTAAAATATCTCCCCAATGGGAATATTCATCCCCGAATGTAAAGAAATCATGTGTAAGAGTAGTGAATAGGAGACTTTTAGCACAACATGAATGCAACAAATGTACTTAAACATCATTCTCAAAAAGTTTCAAACATATGCAACAAAAATCACCAAAACTTGGATCATGAACATATATGCATGTAAAAATGACATGAGGTCTGAAACTTAAGAGTTGAAAGCATAGATAGTACTTAGTTTATTACCTTCGACTTGAATAGAGTGCAAGAGGTATGGATGTCATTTCTTCATGTCCGTTTTAGCTTCGCAAGTGGCACTTTCAACTTCTTAATTCCTCCAATGAAGTTTGATGGATGCCACATCTTTGTTCCTCAATCCTTTCACTTGCCTATGAAATATCTCCACTGGGAACTCCTCATAGGTCAAGTTATATTCCACAACACCCACAACCTCCAAGGGTACTATAGTTCTTGGATCACCAACACACTTTCTCAACATAGACACATAAAAGACCAGATGAACCATTCTCATATTCGTAGGCAACTCCAATTCATTGACAACCTTATCAATTCTTATCAAAATTCTATAGGGTCCCATAAACCTTGGGCTCAATTTTCCTTTGTTGCTAAATCGGATGACACCCTTCATGGGTGAAACCTTCAAGTAAGACCAATCATCAATATCAAACTCGAGGCCTCTTCTCCTCATATCGAAGTAGGACTTTTACCTACTTTGAGCCATCTTCAATCTTTCCCTTATCGACCTCACCTTCTCCAAAGCCTCCAAACCAAATCTGTGCTTAACAAGGCCATCTCTCCTACATCAGACCACCCAACTGGGGATCTATTACGTCTACCATATAAAGCTTCAAAAGGGGATATGCCAATACTAGAGTGGTAGCTATTGTTGTTAGAAAACTCAATGAGTGGAATATGTTCATCCTAACTACCCTTAAACTCCAAAACACAATCCGTAAGCATACCTTTAAGAGTTTGGATTGTCCTTTCAGCTTGACCATTCGTTTGATGATGAAAAATCATGCTAAGCTTGACCTTGGTACCAAGACCCTTTTGAAAGGATCTCCAAAAATGAGAAGTGAATTGAGCACCATGATCATATATAATAGACGACGACACCTCATACAACTAAACTAACTCAGAATATATAACTTAGATAATCTTTGGCACCATAAGCTATTTTAACTGGTAGAGAGTGAGCTGACTTTGTCATATTATTAACGATAACCCAAATAGAATCAAAGTGCTTGCTAGTGCTTGACAAACCAATCATAAAATTTATGTTGATCTTCTCCCATTACCCAATAGGAATATCTATGTCTTGGGCTAGGCCACCCAACCTTTGATGCTCGGCTTTGACTTGTTTGTAATTGTGACAACTGGCTACAAACTTGGCAATACCCTTTTTCATACCACCCCACCAATACACCTCTCTCAAGTCTATAAGTTTTTGTGGAACTGGGGTGAATAGAGTAGGATGATTTATATACCTCCTTCAAAATCAAATCCCTCAACCCTTCAACATTAGGCACACATAACCTACCTTGGTATCCAAGGACACTATCTCTTCCTTGGGAGAAAATCTCTACCTTACTATCCTTTACCAAAGTTTTAAATTCTAGCAAGGCGGGATCAAGGTCTTGTTTGGACTTGTCCTCTTCAATCAAAGAAGATTTGGAGCCATCAAAAACCATCACACCACTGTTCTCCCCTTCATCCAACCTCACTCCTAAACTAGCCAACCAGTGTATTTCTCTAGCCACCTCCTTGTTACCATTATTAATATAAGCTAGACTATCCATGGACACTCTATATAGAGCATCAACCACAATATTAGCCTTGCCAGGATGATAGTGCACACTAATGTCATAATCTTTAAGGAGTTCTAACCAGCTTTTTTGCCTCAAGTTAAGATCTTCTTGTGTGAATACATAATAGAGACTCTTGTGGTCGATAAATACATATATATGAACCCCATACAAATAATGACTCTATATTTTCAAAGCAAATACCACGACCACTAATTCAAGATCATGCGTGGGATAATTATGCTCATGCACCTTTAGTTGCCTAAAGGCATATGCTATAACCTTGCCATTTTCCATCAACACACTGTTGTGCTATCAAACTACAACATATTTTGGTGCCTAAAACAATGAATTTTATGTTTCTCAATGTGACTTTTTATGATTTTTATGTGTTTTGTGTTTATTTTTGCAGAAAATATAGGTTGGCTTAATTTTAGGGAAAAGTAGCAGATTTTGTTGAATTTGAGGATCTACAAGACCCAATATGAGTCGTAGCCCAAACTATGAGTCATAGGGGATGATCATAGTGATTAATAGTTTTTAAAACCAAAATCTGAGAAATTGAAGTTCAACCATACAATCTCAAGGTACAGGTTGTAGCCCGCACTACGACTCATAGAAGGGTTCTCATAGTTAGTGTTGTTCATGGTCATGGTTATAAAACCAAATCGAATAACAGTTCTTCAAATCAAGTATAAAATTTGATATTTAAGTTAATTTGGTTAGGTTTGGTTTTAAATTTTAAAAGTTGATGCTATTTGGTTTGATTTTAGTTTTACTAAAAACAATCCACAAAAATAACTAAACTGAACCAAATAATTATATATATAAATTTTATAATTATTTATATTGTATTCATAATAATATATATATTTTGTTATATTTTAATTAATTTAAATCTTCAACTTTACCATTTTTATTTAAAAATCCGCTTGTTAGTGTTTTGGCATATGATTTGTTTAATTAAATCACTTTATTTGTGTATAATAACTTTAGTATTACTTAACATAATAATAACTCTAGTACTATTGCTTAATTGAATCCCGACCAAGGTAGTGATGAATAGGAAAAGAAAATGGGTGACATAATTTGATTGATGTATCCTCGTCTAATCAACCAAACCCGACCAAGGAGAGGTTAACTGAGACAATAGTTAACAGTTAGTTGGCGCACTATGGTAGACGGTGAAGCGGCATAGTGAAAATTTGACCTTCACATTTGCCCGAGGGTTGGAAGAACCTAAATTACCATCCTGCATGCAATGTGCCAATTTAGGTTGTGTTATCTAAGGTGTTTGAGTTAGTGAATTATGGGGAACACAATTTCCTAAGTTGCTCTCTAATTTGATTGTCTCTTTTCTTTGTTAGTATAGTTTAGTTTCTTATAAATCATTTCAATAGAGTTAATTGATGTTTTAAATAATTGTTGGTGAATCAATGCGGCAAAACCCTGTATTCTCTTGGGATTCGACCCTAATCTATGGTTAGGTTATATATTTGACAACAATTGCTTTATTCTCAAAGTGAGAGGTATTATTTGAGCGTGGTCAAAATTAATGCAGCTATTGTCGGGGAATATGCGAGGTTTTGACTTGATTTTACTAGTATTTAATTCAAGTATTGATTTCTTAATTTCTTGTATTTTGCACTTGTTTTTGTTTTTGTTGTTTAGTTTCTTTTGCAGGGTATACTAGGTGTATGCCTAACAGAAGAACCAATACGGACCCTTATCTCTAATGAATCTTGAGATCTATCATGTTAAGGGGAATGACCCAAGCAAACATGGATATTGCGGTTGATGAAGCCATGGATCGACATGATGATGATGTGGATAGAGAGGAGAATCCACCACCAAGGGAAAATAGGCCACATTATAGGGATTTTAATGAGAATGCACATTGTTAGAATCAATATCGGTTGGACCCTATGGCCATGGATCTTACAGGTGCTATAGTATTACCATCACTACCGACAGACACTAAAGTTATAGTGTCAACTGGGTTACTCCAAATGCTTCAAAACCATGGTTTATTTGCAGGGTTACCTATTAAAGATCCTCATAGTCATCTTCATATGTTGTATTTGTGTGTAAAAGTGTGATGGGTACACAAAATTTCTCTATGGATGCTATTGGGTGAGTGTTCCCTTTATCTCTTATAAGAAATGCAACAATATGGTTGTCAAAACTCACACAGAGTTCAATCCCCAGTTGGGCAGAATTGCAAAGAGCCTTCTTAGAGCTATATTTTCCAAGGTCCAAAAAGCTCAAACTAAAGGAACAAATCACTAACTTTCAGAGATTACTTGGTGATTCCATTAGTACAATATGGGAGAGGTTCACTAAGTGTTTGAGAATGGTTCCAGACCATAAGATTGTGGATGACGCCTTAGTGGAAATTTTCTATCGCACTCTTAATGAGAATAGTCAATCATGTGTTGGTACAATCATAGGAGGTATGTTCTTAGACCAACTGTTCACAATGATAGTGGAAAGGATGGAGCAAGTAGTAAAGACCAATAGAGCATGGGGCCAAAGGGATTGAACTACTAGAAGAAGCTCTTGTGCGATGAGTATTAGTTCAGATCAAGCAAAAATCAATGATGAGATCATTCAACAACTTGCTCAACTCTAGACTAACGTGGACTTAGTAGTGAAACAAACTCAAGAAAGTGTTCATTCGTAGTCCACCAACCCCAAGTGCACCCATGCATGGTGAGTCATATTATGATGAAGATGCTTGCTTTATTAGAGATCAAGTGGTAGTTTTTGGAATAATGCCTAAGGGTTAAATCTAGACTATTGGCATCAAGGTTCCAGAAATCGAGGTTAGAACTACAATATAGAGGGTGTATATAGAGATAACCATGGTGGTTATTTTGAGAGAGACAGGGTGCCAGAAACTGAATGAGGCCGAAGGAATGGGTATAGAAATGGTTCTTATGTGCCTCCTCATAACTGTGATGCCGGTTCTAGCAATTCAAGGATTAAGGAAATGTTTGACAAGTTGGTGAAGAGGGCCGATCACCAAGATGAGACTTTTAAGGGAAGGAAATAGGATATCTCAAGTATCAACCAAAATATCAAGTCTCACTTGGTAGCAATCAAGCAATTGAAACAACAATTTGTCACACGTCCCTCCAATTTAATCAATGCTAAAAGGGTGCTTTGCCAAGCAATACTCCAAAACATGAAGAATGGGGGACATTGCATGACAATTGCAACTAAGGGAGGTAAAAGTAGCATTGACTCTTCCATGCTGGCCAAAGTAGAAAATGTGCATAAGAAAGAAAGCATGAGGAGAGTTGTGGCCGATAGAGATAATGATGCCAAAAATGGGGTAGTTGAAGAGTGTGAGATATCGAGGAAGTATAAGACCTTCTCGAGACGTCCTCCCACTTTTCCTCAAAGAATTGAAAAGAGAAAGAAGGAGAGAAAACTCAAGTATGTCCTATCAATACTCAAGAAACTACCAGTTAACATCCCTTTGATTGAAGTCGTAGAGAAGATAACGGGTTACGCAAGCTACATGAAGGATTTGGTCACAAAGAAGCGAATAGTAAGTCAAGCTTTCTCATATGACCTTCAACATTGTGGTACCATCACCACTAAGTCATTGACCCAAAAGCATAAAGACCCAGGTGCTTTCACTATACCATGCACTATTAGGGAGGTAGAGTTTGCTAAACCAATTTGTGATTTGGGTGCTAACATCAACTTGATGCTGCTTGCCATCTTCAAGAAACTCGACGTAAGAACTCCTACTCCTACAAAAATATGGTTACTAATGGCAGACACAATAGTCAAGATACCCATGGGAGTGATTTATGATGTATTGGTTAAGGTAGACAAATTTATATTTTCCGTAGATTTTGTTATGCTTGATTGTGAGGTTGATTTTACAGTTCCTATTATTTTGTGGAGGTCTTTCTTAGCCACAGGTCACACTCTAGTTGATATGGAGAAAGGGCTACTCATATTTAGAGTTGGGGAAGAAGAGGTCCTATTTCATAGTTGTCAACAAGAAAGGAATAACTATAATTTGAGGGTAGTTTCGGTAATTGAAACTATTGATGATGATGATGAGTCAGAAGCACCTGTTGAGCTATAGTTAGGAGTTGATACCTTGGAGGTAGTCTTGATGAACTTTGATGGTGATGGTATCCCAGATTATGAGGAGACTATGAATGCTTTTGGGTTGTCAATCGGCCCTAGATATTAGACCAAGTTGGAGCTAGACTTGAAGAACCGAGAGAAGCCACCTACAAAACCTTCTATACAGATGCCACTGGCGTTTGAACTGAAAGCACTTCCATTGCATTTGAAGTATCCATTCTTAGAAGACAACAAGACATTACCAGTCATCATAGCTATAGACTTGAGTGAGGGGCAAGCAGATGCCTTTGTGATAGTACTCAAGCAGTTTGAAAGGGCTTTTGGGTGGACTATTGCAGATATCATTGGTATTCCTTTGGGGATTTGAACTCACAAAATCTAGTTAGTTAAAGATTTCAAGCAAAGTATCGAACATCAAAGGTGTTTGAACCCTCCTATAAAAGAGGTAGTCTGCAAGGAAATCATCAAGTGGTTAGATGCAGGAGTAATCTACCCAATTGCCAACACTGAATGGGTGAGTCCAGTTCAAAAAATAAATTAATTCATATGAGACCAATCATCATCGTAGGGTATGTATGGACTACAAAAAGGTCAATGCCTCAATAGAGGAACATCACTTCCCTATTCTATTCATGGATTAGATGCTCGATAGACTTGCAGAAAAAGGATGGAACTATTTCCTTGATAGGTATTCTAGCTATAATCAGATCATAATTGCTCCAGAAGATCAGGAGAAAACCACTTTCACCTGCTTATATGGTAAATTAGCTTTTAAAAGGATTCCATTTGTATCATGTAGTGCCCCAGCTACATTTCTAAGGTGTATGATATCTATTTTCTTGGATATGGTGGAAGGCACTATTAAAGTATTCATGGATGATTTCAGTATGATTAATCACTCACTTGAGAATTGTTTGGCAAACTTGCATGATGTTCTACAAAGATGTGTGGAAAGTCACTTGGTACTAAATTGGAAGAAATGTCATTTTATTTTTAAGGAAGGTATTTTGTTAGGCCATAGAATCTCTGGTAAAGGCATTAAGGTCGATAGAGCTAAGATTGAGGTAATTGATAAGCTCCCACCACCTATTTCAGTAAAGGGTGTTAGAAGTTTCTTTGGCCATAATGTTGCTACCCGTAAGAGGCAATAGCAAGACACAAAGACCCACAATATTGATAGACAAATTCTGTGTTCCCATCATACTCTTGCAGATGAATGTCATATTATGTAGGTGTCTACGAGGATCCTTTGATGGTAAGCCTATAAATAGCCCACAATTCTGCAACATCTGAAGTAACCCACTTGAAACTGTGAAATTTGTATCTGTTGGTAGTGGTGGTAACATAATAGCTCCAGTCACCTCTATAGCCATATGATTCAGCTTGAATTGATTCCACTGCTTAGCATTGCATTTAAATCTTGAGGCTGTGGAGCAATGTCCTCCAGAGTAGGTGGGTTCTCAGTCTCATCATCCTCATTGTTGTTCCTACTCAAAGCTACATTAGCTATGTTGTTGGCATAGTCTTGGACCATTCTTCTCATTGTTCTATAGATCCATGGATCAAATAGAGTTTAGGGATTGCCTTACTCTAGATGTTGGGCATATACTATACTTACACCCTGAAAAAGAACAAAAATAACAAACAAAAGTAAAACAAGGGAACTAAGGATTAATACCTGAATTACATATGAATTCACTATAAGGATCAATACCTGAATTACTTATGAATTCACTAAGTCTAGCGATATTCCCCGACAATGGGCCAAAATCATGATGTCACCCAAGTTACACCTCCTTTTTAGAGGATAAAACAGTTGTTGTCAAGAAATAAAACCTAACAAAGGTTGGGGTCAAACCCATAAGGAATAAATAGATTCAAGAGAATTCAGTGATTGCAATTCAAATGGTTAACCAACTTACTTCCCCAAAGAGGGAGGGGGGGTTGTAATAATCAATGATAAAAATATAACTAAACTAACTAACATAAGAGAGAAGTCAATATGAAGAGAAACTAGGGTATTATGTTCCCCATGATTCCCAACTCAGTATTACCAGATAACCTAATTCTTTTTTCGTGTATAACATACTGGACGATAAGTTATGTTCACCAAGCCCATTGGTCAAAGGTGAGAGGAGAATTTCACTATGTGACTTGGCCCATCTCCATAGTGTGCATTACTAACCCTTACCTATTAATCCCATTACAACCTCCCCTTGGCCTAGTTTAGTTGATTAGATGAGAATACATTAATCAAATCCTGTTAATTAATCTCTTTTCCTATTCATTACTACCTTGGTCAAGTCAGTAACACTAGGTAGGTTTCAATGTTAGCCACCACTAGAAAACATGCAAAACGAATAGAGTTAATTAATATATGCATATACACCTTCTAAAAATTATGAATTATCTGATTTTTACTTTGTTCTTTCTTTATGGTTCTCACAATCCTAGTTATGGATTTAGCTGCTCATACTTTGTGTACACGTAAGAATTATGAATTGAGAAAACATAATTGAACACTTACACAATAGAATTAAGAACAAGCAAATCCAACTTCAATAAGAATCACAAGCTTAAAAATGAAATTCAAACACAAGTGTTCTCAAAGACTCTCCAATATAATCTCATAATTTTCTCTCTCTAATTACTGAGTTCTCTGAGTACTAGGTGAAAACTTCTGAAAAATAACCTAAAAATCCTATTTATAATAATTAAAATACAAGTCCTAAACAAAACAAGAAAACTAGTCGGCACGCCATATATAAAGGGTTTACAGGCCATATTACATTCCACGACCTGTAATTGGGGTCTCGTACTAAGCTGTTGAAAAATTTGTACTTCAACTATACGACTTGTAAAGTAGTCTATGACCCGTAAAGGGGCTTTTGTCTGATGAAACTTTAGAAAATCCTAATCTCTGATTCTTAGGGCCTAAACTATCTTCTATGACTCGTAAAACCTTCTACGGCTCATCTGCATATTCACAGAATTAACTTCAGAAAACAACCCCTCACTGGAATTGATAACGAAACTACCCTACGACCCATAGAATGATCTGTGGCCCATAAAAGGCCTCGTATAATAGCAAAACTCAACTACTATTACACTCTTTCCCAAAATCAAGGCCACACCTATAATCTTGCAAATATAAATACAAAAACACATAAAATCAACTAATATCTCATTGAGAACATATGAAATTCTAAATTTTAAGCATCAAAAGTGTTGTATTTTGGCAACACATCACTCCTCCCCTTCTTAGAATCACAATCACTTGTGAAATTGCCAAGAGTAGGAGCAACATCTTTTGAACTTCTTCAACATCATTATCATCAATTTTATTATCAATGACTGTAGCTTTAACAATATCACCCACATTTACATCACTAACACGAGGCACATCCCCAACTACTTTACCACTTCTATTGTTGATAACCATGAATTAAGGATTGTCATTCTTTGGATTCACCACCGTATCACTAGGCAAATCCCCTTTTTGACTGGGATTCAAATGATCTTAAATGTTACTCAATTGTGTCTCCAATTGCTCAATGAAAGCGAAGCGAGAAGTCATGATTTTATTCAAGGTGGAAAAATCATATTTCATCTCCTTCATCACTTTATCAGTCCCCTCAACTTTATTGAGGATTCTAGCAAGCATGTCCTTAGTTCAGTAATTTTATGGATGAGCAATAGGATCCTTCGGCTTGACCCAATCATGAGGTCAGTTCAATAATTTTCTGGATGAGCAATAGGATCCTTCGGCTTGATCCTATCATGAGGTGGAACATATCTCTCTCTATCAAACTCAAGATCATACCAAGTAATATTTCTATCATGCTAATCTTTATTTCTTTAATTATCATCTCTCTCATTCGTCCAACCATGATTCCAACTTTCCTTTGAAAGGCCGGTCGAGAACCCACTACTTGATTATTGACATATTTGACTTATTTATTGTAAAACGCCTCAAAATTAGCATCCTTATCATTCACCTTAACACCTGCAACATTCACATTCTTATGGCTACCTTTTGGAGAAGATCCTATCAAATGCTTAGTAATAAGATCAAGTTGGGTCATCATGCGTGCGTTATTTTTGTTAAGTTCTTGATCCTTTTGAAGTATTTTCTTAGTCACAGCTGAAGATGCCAAAATATCTTTGTCTTTCCCTCTTTGCCAAGCTCAATTTGTTTTTTTCCCATTTGGTTTAGCAAAGCTAAAGATAACTTAAATAGTTGTCTCACAATACTGCCACCCACAAGGTGGTCTGTTGCTTTGTTAGCATTGTTAAGACTCAGATAAAATATTTACAACAATACCTTATTTGGGAGACTCTAATCCAAACAACATAACAAAGTGTTTTGAAAATAAAGTCATGCTTCATGCAAAGGTTCATTATCACGGCTCTGAATATTCATAATTTTCTCTCCAATTTAGAATATTTTGAATATTAAAAAGAATCTTTGAAGAAAAGCATCAACCAATTCTTCCCAAGAGGTAATAGAGCCACGAGAGAGTTATACCAATCAAAGGAATGATTTCCCAATTAGAGAGAAAGAGAACACCCACAATGAATAGCCTCCTATGTGAAATTTTGAAAAGTGAACAACTCACAAACATCCACAAAATTCCTCAAATGTTTGAGGAGATCTTCATGAGCTAAAACCCTGAACAAGCCTTTGATTTGGAGTAATTAGAGCATCAAAATTATCACATGGAAGTTTGAGTTTCCATCTAAAGGAGGCAAATGGATTGCACCTACCCTTCCCATGTTTACAGCACATAGATCCTTATTGTGATACCCTTTAATCATATACTAGACCCACTACTTAAACAGGGTCAATTTCATTCATGGAGTCCAAACAATTAACAATAATAACAACTAGCTCACATGAGCCCTACAGTTTCCAACTCATATATACAACTATTGAAATCAAAACCATAAAAGCAATTTGTACTCAACAACAATAATCCAAAGAAGTATTCAATCAATTTCAACTAATTTTAGCCCAATATCTAATAAAATAAAAATGTCAAGGCCCAAAGAATGTACTGGAATAGTAGTTCATGGACACTGATAAGGACTTCCATGTGCAACTGATGAAATAGAGACCCAAATACTAATGAAAATAAGGAAAAAAAATCATGCTAAAAGAGTGTAAAGTAGCAAAGTATAAAACAATGAATGTGATAATTTGAAAAGCCAAGAGCTTTCTTTTTTAAGCAAAGAAGGTTAGTCATATGGTGCATTTTGAAGGCGTTGATATACACCGCCAAACACGTTTGGTGATGCAACAAATGTGTTCTTGACTGTCAAAACTTATAGTAAGCAATGACTATTTTGTTTCACCAAAAGATGATCTCACTGTTCATTGTCGAACATCATCGGTGATGTTCCGAGTGATGACATTGACTGCCAAATTTTACAGTAACACCAGGTCTAAAATTTGACCCAAAAGGTAGTGAAATTGGGGTCGTGGAATCATATTAGTGATCCGCCGACTACATATCTTGTGTTGCTGATTGGTCACACTCTAAGTTTGATATTTGCACACTTTCACACTCAACACATGTGATTTAAAACCACTAAAACCTTGGGTTAATTTATCCCTTTTTGCACCTTGTGTAAGGATTCGCAGGTTGAAAGGCTAAAAGTGCTAAAAAAGTAGACCTGAAAAAGTTGTAGAGGTAATGGACGAGCCATGTTTGCGGCTTGTGGTCTATTTCTTAAGTCATAGTCCAAGCTTATGTATTGTAGGGTATAAGGGTAAAAAAATTTGTCAAGTGTCAAAAGGACATAGGAAAGCCTTTTATGGCCCATAGAATGGTATTCAAACCCCAAAAATGGTTTGTGGATTTATGCTCAAATTTGATAGAAAATTAAGGTTTCTAAATTGAAAATTACAATGAACAGGATGGGTCCTAGTTCGGTTTATGGATCGTGGTTTGGTTTCTTGGATAGGGTCCTGAACAGTGAGTAAAATGACTAAGTGTGGGAAAAACCACAAGGACTTCTACAACCCTTAGATTGGTCTACAAGTTATGGATTAGTCTCATGGATTGGACGATTAGAAAACAGTCTATGAAGATTGGAAAAAAAAGAACATGATGACTCAAACAATGACTCATGGTTTAGTCTATTGGGCGTAATCGGGGTCATTGTTCGCGGTCCGGCAGTTTTAATAAAGGGCATATTTTTCTAATCCACACATCCTTGACTTAATACTACATTATTTTGGGATCCTTAGCACCCCCAAAATTAGACCCAAAACTCCACCAAGCCCTCTCATTCAACTTACTCTCAAATGCTCTGAAATTTCACTAAGACATATAAGCAAAGAACACATTCAAGGCAAGGTTAGGGCTTTGCTTCCAAAGGATTTCCTTCTTCAACTTCTTTAAGCCTTTTTTAAAGGTCAATCAAAGGTATGTGAATTTGATTTGTAGGTACCTTCCACCCACAAAGTTCCTTAACCCATCCTTTACCTTTCTTTAAGTTCTTGAAAATGTTAAGTTACATACCTATGACTTTAATGATGTATTAATGATGCATTTTTATATATTTTATCTCCAATGATGTAATGTAATATTTTACCATGCTTTTTTCATGAATATTCAGTTGATGATTATGAATTCAATATCTAGGATTTTATCAATAATGTGTGGGCCATTTAATACTTGTTTTAAAGTTGCCTATTTTATGATGCTCATGCATCATTCCATAGATTTATGTGTTTTCAGGTTCATTCATAATGATGCATGATAAAATACGAACATAGATTTATGTGGTCCATAGATTTAAATTAATGCTTCGAGATGACCTTACATGGTATATGTTGATGATGAGGGTATAAATAATGGATTTAAGATTATCAAACTTGTCAAAGATATAGACATGTTTATGTTACCGTTAAAAATATTTATGACGGATCCTAATGTGAAAGAAAAATTCTCACTTGGTGATTTTCAAAGTTGTCAGGTTACTCTTCTGAAATTGCTACTTATGATTATAAATTATATTACATGATTGTATCTGTATCTAAAGTATTACATGGGATTGACAAAAAATCATATGAGGCATTGAGGTGGGGTTCGGTAAGAGAACCGTTGTAGCAACCCCTTGCCCCATTAACAATATACCACTATAAGAACCCTTAGAGGTTAGGCTAGTGGATCCATGTAGGCCATTTATGTTAAAGAAAGATGCATTCTTAAGTGATGGAGTTCCGCTAGGAGGTTATATTGGATTTCATGTAGTAGCTCACATTATTTTATATATTAGTTACGGTCCTTTACCACAAAATGTAAGATTTAATATCTTCATTCTGTCACATGTGTATCATATGAAGCATTAATTTTACTTTATATTGAGCTTTATTCCTTGTTCATGCTTAAGAACATTGAATGATGACATTATAATTTTATGTTTGCATTTGCATCTCGCATACTTAGAATGTTCCTACTACTAACATATATTTTACCTATATAATGTCACAATATAGGGATCGATGCTCCACCACCTCCATTAGCACATGGCTAGCTTATTGAGGATATGAATTATAGTATTAACAAGCCATTAGTTCGAGGAATTCACCTATTTTGTTCATGCCTTGTATCTTTTGGATGTTTCTCTATTTTAGACATGATGTCTAGAGACTTTTACTTTCTATCTCATTTTTATATCCTTTCAATTTGAGGGGAATTGAGACCATGCTTTGGCCCACACTAAGTCTTATCTAGTTTGTATGTTTGAAAAATAATGATTGTTTGGATTTATTTTGGTTAAGCTTCAATGTTTTCCTTTAGTGCAATCCCTCATTTTTATATACACTTTATGTTGATATTAACCTATTAGTGCTTGTTAATTCTAAAATGCCTTGGTGAGGTGCCTATTGGTCTCTCATTTACCATTTTATGACTAGGCTCTAATCTCGGGTCATGACAAATTTGATATCAAAGCACGAGGTATTGAAATGTTCCTGAGATGTCCAACATACCACGTTAAGTAGAGCGTTGTTCAAGGTTGTGAAGCACAACACCACTATGAATGAGGGGATATGATGCGTTTAGGATGTTTTCTCTTCTTCATGAATCATGTTGTGTCTTTAGAACCATCTATAATTTTTCCCTATCTAACAACATTCCTTTTTTGCTATTTGTAGATCATGCCACTAAGGAGAGCACCACCTTGGGAGGTGAATGAAGACTAAGCTCCTCCTCCACTATATAGGGAGGCAAATAAGGACCAAAATCCTCCCATACAATAATAAAAAGGAGTCACACATGGAAGTTCTGAGCCGCCGTTACAATGCTGGCCCAAGTCTTAGCCAATCAAGACATAAAGAGGTTGCACTTCCTCCCCAAGGACCTTTACCAACAGAAAGGGTTCGAGACTTTATGCAGATGAGTATGCCAAAATTATATGGCTCTAAAGATCTAGTAGAGTTCATTAATGAAACATATAGAATCGTCACTGTAATGGGGGTGCCGCAGGAGGAAAAGGTTGAGTTAGGGGCCACCCAACTCAAGGGTATGGCCAAAGTTTGGTTTGACCAGTGGGTGGACAAAAGGATTGAAATATTGGGATGAATTAAGTGGTAAGAGTTCAAGGGAGCACCGTTGGATAGGTTCTTCCCATTGGAGCTTAGGGAGCAAAGGTGCAAGAATTCAACTTGAAGAAAGGTCATATGAGTGAGAGAGAATACTCCCTCAAGTACAAAGCTTTCCAGTATAAACCATTCATGGAGGTGGACCTGCAGGCTAAGTTAAGTAAATTCATCTTTGGTGTTAGGATCCGTAACTTAATTTAACCCCCGAAAGTCCTTAATTGGTTCGATTTAATAAAGTTTGGGACTGAATGCAACATTTCTTCTAAGTTTGGTCCTTAAG
>JAOTQJ010196091.1:0-20727 GCA_025642045.1 Solanum sejunctum
GACCCCACCTCAAATTATCCTTAAGGACCAAACTTAGAAGAAATGTTGCATTCGGTCCCAAACTTTATTAAATTGAATCAATTAAGGACTTTTGGGATTTAAGTTAAGTTACGGGTCCTAACAGTATCCCTCTCAAACAAAAATCAGTTCTAACATAGTTCCAACTACAAAATTGAAAGAGTATAAAAATAGAATATTCGTTTACAGTAGCTGAAATAATGGACTTGAGCCAAGATTGTTTCCTTGGAGGCCTAGATGTTTCAATCATAACTTTAAATGGTATGAACTTTTATTGGAGATTGTTGTATTAACTTTCTTCACTCCTGCTAATGATTCGAATATGGATTGTCCGATGCACCAAGCACAGGATCCTTCAAGTGGATGACTGTGTTGTCAATCAAGCTTTGGATCTTATCCTTCCAGTCTCAACATTGTTTTATGGTATGCCCTTTCATTCTGGAATGATAAGCATAAGTTTTAGTGTGATCAAGCCATTTTTCATGTGTTTTCATCACTATTGCAGGAATAGGAGCAATATAGTCGTTAACCCTTAATTTTTGATAGAGTTGAGCTATGGGTTCGACTAAAGGGGTGTAATTTAGGTAGGCATCTTTTGAGGATTGAGTTGATCTTTAGAGTTGCATTGTTAAATGAAGGCAGGTTTTTGATGGGTAGGCATTTGATGTTATGTGATAGAAACATGATATGGGATTATTTGATATATAGGCAGTATTTGGTAGTGAGCAAAAGGCACATGATATGGGAACATTTGATACAAAGGTAGTGTTTGATAGCGAGGTTGTGCCATTGGATATGATATCATTGGATTTTGAGTGAGTTGCAAGATAAGTCTTTATGGTTGTAAAGTGGGATATATAGGCCTGAAGGCGTTGGCATGATGTTGGGAAGTATGGAGGTAGTTTAGTGAAGGAATATTTGATGGTTTTAAAGTCAAATAGTAGAGTGAGTGGGTAGAAGGTGATTTGGAAATATGGTTTGATTGATGCAAGGATGACCACTCATGCTTGTAACAAAAGGGAAGTTGAGAGACATTGATAGCTTGGCCCAATTGCATATGTTTACCAATTCTTCTTCTAATTTTATTACTTTTTGCTTTAGCATTAGCATCGAATCATTTGGAGAATGTTCCTCTCCAACAGTCTCATCTTTTCCTATAGCATTCCTGGTATCCGTCATTTTTCTCTTTCGTTTGCACTTTAGACTCGAATAAGGAGGAGGAGTCCCTTTTGATCAGGTGTGGTAGGCCGTAGCATTAGATCAACTGAGAAAGAGAAAGGAAGAACCAAACAAAACCTTGTTAGGGGTTAGAATAATAACAAAAAATAGCATATAGTTTAAAATAATCACCCTAAAATGTAAGGGGCCTCTTTGAGCGAGAGGTACACCTAATACGACAAGCAAGTGAGTCATGATAATTAATCCAAGCCTTAATTTGTAAATTGGAGTTTAGAGTTAGAACATTCAACACTTTTAATTGAAAAGTCAGATTTAAAACTAAAGGAAAGAAGGATAACAAGGGAAATAAATTTAGAAAATAAATCTTCTAAGCATGGCGCTCGTCGTTGTAACGACCCAAGCTATGGCATAGACGTGACCAATGAATGGGGAATCCGAAGGAACCCCAAACAAGCCTCATTGCATATCATTAAACATCCATGGTTACGGAAGAAATTAAAATGACAATCAGAGATAAGCATAAACAAGGGTTTGGGGCTAAGGGTAAACTTCTATATCATATCATCAAGAAATAAAAGAGTCAAGGCTCATAGCATAGATCTATAACATATCCAACAACACCTCTACTACATACATAAGAGCAGATGAAAGACAAAAAACCGGACTCAACCTCATAGTAAATACATAAATAAAAGTAAGATAGTCTTAGTACATAGCAAGAGATCATAAGCAACGTCCCTGGAATGGAAGACTCACCACAAGCATGAGAGTTCAACCATACTAACCATGTAGAGGAGGAGAATGATCAAGCGGTGGACCATTTCCTACATGGTGACATCATGTAGGCATAGAGTATGCATTAATATGTTTAAATATACTATGTATATATGATGCAATGCAACAAAAGATAGTAGCATAATCAAAATGCATAAGTATAGGCAATGAAAACATATAGCAATATGGCATGCATGGAGGATGAGCATAGTAAATCATACTTATATGGATCAAAAAATAAGTGTAAAGAGTGACATTCGTAGTGCAACCAAGGCCTACCACCTCTATGGAGAGATGCATGAGGTACAAAATAAGTGTAAAGAGTGACATTCTTAGTGCAACCAAGGCCTACCACCTCCTTGAAGAGACGCATGAAGTACAAACTCTTTCATGAGGTTAATGGAGTACAAAATCCCCAACAAGGTTGATGGAGTACAAACCCCCCAATAGAGTTAATGGGTACAAACCCCCAACAAGTTTGATGGGTACCAAACCCCAACAAGGTTACTTGGGCCTACTATCCCCCAAGCTACGTGATCGAGGTATAACTCCTCAACAAAATTACCCGGGCCTACAACCCGCCGAGCTAGGCCTGGTCATCCCCAACTCTATAAGAATAATCAAATATATATATACACACAAACACACACATACACACTACTTTTATCATGATATACATATATCCTTTTTCATCATCATTTTATCATCATATTGTCGTTCAACTCATAAGACATGCATAAGACCTTTGATTCCTCAAGAAACCATAACCGGACATTTTATTAAACACTTAGAGGGTATTTAGTGCTAGTGTAAAACCATGCAATTCAAGAGTGTTATTATGCTGGGAAATTTAATATAAAACTATCAATAGATACTTGGTAACACCCTCAAGCAATATATATATCAAAACCTTTCATCAAATCTCATATTAGATCTTAGAGTCGTAGCCCAAAATATAGTAAAATAGTCATAATTTCATAAACTCCAACATAGTGTGCAGTGAATTCATAATAAGTAAGACCTATTAGTAAATCCACTTTAAATCATGCAATTTTTAAGAGAAGTTTGGGCATCATGGCTTAAACGAACCCATCAATAAAACTCACATACCTTAGCTTTGGAGATGAACTTGATGATGATTGGAGATGGAGACTTGTAGCTTGAGGGGAAATCCTTAGATCCGGATGAGTTTTGAGACTTAAGTTTAGGAGACGAAATTTTGTCTAAGTATTTGAATGAGTGTTCGAAAATGTTTAGAATGATATGAGGGTGAAAAATGTCTAAGTATAGGTATTTTCACGATTGGGAACACTTAGGCGCAAGACATAAAAATCTTGGACCGAAGTCAAAACTGGGCAAAAAAATACACTGAGGCGTGTCCTTAGCGCATTTTTTCTAGGGGCGCGAAAACCTCACTGGAATTTGCATTTTTGAAAACCAAAATTGCTAATTGATTGCTCTTAGAATGGGGTTAGACCATTTTCCACTCAATTGGACTCCCTAATCAAGAATATGAAGTTAGATTTTTGATATCATGCACGAATTCTGAGATATATAAAAATTATGATTCTGGCAACTTCTAAGGCACTTTTTGGGGTACTTTTTGGGGTCGTTACAATATCTCCCCTTTGGGAACATTCGTCACCAAATGTTAAAGAGTCGTATATGAAAGAAGTAAACATGAAAAATTTTATCCCACATAACGATGCAACAATGCACTTAAACATCATTTCAAAAAAATCTCAACTTAAGAGTAAAATCATCATGAACTTATTGAATTAACCATGAATGTATTCATATGTAATGGGCTGAACTTAGACTTGAAATCACATAGATGACTTAGAGTGATACCTTAGGCTTGAGTGGAGTGGAAAAGATAAGGATATCACTTTTGCATGTCCGCTTCGGCCTCCCATGTAGCACTGTCGACTTGTTGATTCCTCCAAAGGACCTTACGGAAACCACATCCTTGTTCCTCAATCTCTTCACTCGCCTATCCAAAGTGTGAACCAAAACCTCTTCATAAGTAAATTTGTCTTCAACGATCCCGACAATATCATAAGGCACAATAGCATTGGGATTACCCATACACTTCCTCAACATCGACATATGAAAGATTGGATGAGCCAATTCCATTTATCTAGGCAAATCCAATTCATAGGCCACCTTACCGATCCTTCTCATCACCTTATAAGGGCTCACATATCTAGGGCTCAAATTTCCTTTCTTACCAAAATGGATGACATCCTTCATGGGTGATACCCTCACAAATAAACCCAATCACCCACTTTGAATTTAAGAGCCCTCCTCCTCACATCGGCATAGGACTTTTGGCGACTTTGGGCCATCAACAACCTTTCCCTAATCATCCTAACCTTCTAAAAAGCCTCCATAACAAGATCTAGTCCCAACATAGCTACCTCACCAATTTCAAACCACCCAACCAGTGATCTACAACGTCTACCATAAAGAGCCTCAAGTGGAGCCATATCAATGCTAGAATGACAACTATTCTTGTAGGCAAACTCAATCAATTAGAGATGTCCTAACTGCGTTTAAGCTCCAACTAATAAGCTCTAACTATATCCTCAAGGGTTTGGATGGTCCTTTTGGCTTGGCCATCCATTTGAGGGTGGAAGGCCATAGAAAGCTTAACTCTAGTACCACGACCCCATTGGAAGGACCTCCAAAAGTATAAAGTAAATTGAGCTCCATGATTCGATATGATGCATAAACAAATCCTATGCAATCTTATCAAGTCATGGATGTACAACCTTCCATACTCTTCATCCCTATAGATGGTCTTAACCAGTAGAAAGTGAGCCGATTTCATCATCCTATCAACCACAACCCAAATGGAATCAAAACCCTTAGTAGTCTTGGGCAACCCAACTATAAAATCTATATTAATCTCTTCCCACCTTCAATTAGGAACCTCTATGTCTTGGTGTTAGGACACCCGACCTTTGATGTTTGGCTTTGACTTTTTGATAACTATTGCAACCAGACACAAATTTTGCAATATCCTTCTTCATGCCTCCCCATAAATGCACCTCTCTCAAATCCTTATACATTTTAGTAGAACGGGGATGAATAGAATAAGAAGAACCATGAGCCTTATCAATAATTCTCTCTCTTAAGACATCAACACAAGGCATGCACAACCTACCTTGGTATCTAAGTGCACCATCTCCCCCTTGGGAGAAAACCTCCACTTTCCCATCACCAACCAAGGCCTTCAATTCTAGTAAGGAGGGATCAAGATCTTGCTTAGGTTTCACCTCCTCAACCAATGAACATTTAGAACCAACAACAACAACAACGACACCATTATCCACTTCCCCCAACCTAACACCCAACTAGCCAAACGATGGACCTCCCTAGCCACCTCCCTATCACCACCATCAACATGAGCTAGGCTACTCATAGATATCCTACTCAAAGTATCTGCCACTACATTAGCCTTACTCGAATGATAATGCACACTCATATCATAGTCCTTAAGGAGTTCTAACTATCTCCTTTGCCTTAAGTCAAGATCTTTTTGTGTGAAGACATGTTAGAGGCTCTTATGATCGGTGAACACGTCAACATGCACCCCATACAAGTAATGACACCAAATCTTTAATGCAAATACCATGGCGGCTAGTTCAAGATCATGGGTAGGGTAGTTCTTTTCATGCACCTTGAGTTGCTTAGAAGCATAGGCTATGGCCTTGCCATTTTGCATTAGAACACAACCCAATCCAACGATATAAGCATCACAATACACAACAAATACTCTATCCCATCCTATAGTAACAATATAGGAGCGGACACAAGATTATATTTAAAGGTTTGGAAGCTCTTCTCACACTCATCGGTCCACACAAACTTGGCCTTCTTTCGAGTCAATTTCATCATAGGGGAAGAAATAGAAGAGAACCCATTTACGAATCTCCAATAATATCCCTTTAATCCCAAGAAACTCCTAATGTCCGACAGAGTCAATGGTCTAGTCCAAATTTTAATCACATTGGTCTTCTTAGGATCTACCTTAATGCCATCCCCCGACACCACATGCCCTAGGAAGGCGACCTCCTTCAACAAAAATTCACACTTCTCATATTTAGCATATAGCCTCTCCTCCCTCAATCTTTGCAACACAACCCTCAAATAAGCCCTATGCTCCTCCTCACCATGAGATTAGATCAAAATATCATCAATGAATACCACAACAAATGAATCAAGGTAGGATTTGAAGACCCTATTGATAAGGTCTATGAAGATGGCTGGTGTATTGGTCAACCGAAAAGGCATCACAACAAACTAATAATGCCCATATCAAGTCTAAAAGGCTTTCTTTGGAATATCACACTCCCTCACCTTTACTTGATGATACCCGGACCAAAGATTAATCTTAGAGAAATGGCTAGCCCTTTGAAATTGGTCAAACAAATCATCAACTCTCGGAAAAGGATATCTATTCTTGATGGTGACCTTATTAAGTTGTCAGTAGTCAATACACATCCTAAGGGATCCATCCTTCTTTTTCACAAACAACACTGGTGTACCCCAAGGTAATTGGCTAGGCCTCATAAATCCCTTCTCCAATAACTCTCTCAATTGTTCATTCAACTCGTTCAACTCTATTAGAGCCATACTTTAAGGGAGAATAGAAATAGGTTGAGTATCGAGAAGGAGATCTATACTAAAATCTATTTTTCTTTTAAGAGGAACACCAGGAAGGTCATTTGGAAAGACATCAAGGAACTCATTAACAATCGAAACTGACTCTATGGGAAGAACTTTGGTCTCCACATCCTTAACCCTTACAAAATGGTAAAGACACCCCTTAAAGATCAACTTACGGGCCTTAATGCAAGAGATGAACCTACTCTTAACCACCACATCATGACTCTTCTACTCAATGACAAGTTCATTTGGGAATTTCAATTTGACTATATGAGTTCTACAATCAATAGAAGCATAGTATGCATGCAACCAATCCATCCCAAGAATGACATCAAAATCAACCATGTCCAACTCAACAAGATCATAAGGCAACATTTTATGCAAGATGCAAATAGGACAACTTCTATAGATTTTTCTAGAAAGAATAAATGCACCAATTAGAGTAGACACCTCAAATGACTCATGCAATAATTCGGGCTCAACATGGAACTTATTGGCAACAAAGAGGGTAACAAAAGAAAGAATGACACTGGAATCAATCAATGCATACATATCAAAGTCACAAATTTTCAACATACTGGTAACAACATCGGGGACCTCATCAACCCCTTGTCTCTCATGCAAAGCATAAAATCGATTATGCTTTGGGGCACCATCTTGTCAGCCACCTCTCCCTAAAGGAACCGCATTAACACTTTGTGGACGAACCTTCTTACACTTGTTGCAATTTTGAGGGCAATGTATTGCCTTATGTCCCAGCTCCTCATAACCAGAACAATCATCGGTATTCCTCAAGCATGGGACACAATGATACTTACCACACTTTGGACACATATTTATAGGAGCCACACCCCCAACACCTTGGGCCTTTGGAAAGTTATTGGATACACTTTTTTTAAATGCATGAGAAGACCCTTGGCCTTGATGGAATTAGCCACTCTTTTGGAACTTACCCTCAAAATGAGCCCTCTTGACCTTATGACCCCTTCTCTTCCTCAATTTCTCCTCTTCCATTTGTTCGGCATAGGTCATTATACATGAAAATTCCACATTATTAATCAACATGGTGGACCGGCACTCCTCACTAACCAAGTCAGAAACACCTATCATTATTTGTTCATCCTAGATCTTGAGTTGGCCACCAAATGAGGAGCAAACTTTGAAAGTTGGATGAACTTAAGGGCATACTCCCTCACATTCATAGACCCTTGTCTCAAATTAATAAAATCCACTAGCTTAGCTTCCCTAAACTCAAGAGGGAAAAACTAATTAAAAAATCCTCCTTGAACTCTTCCCATAAACAACATTGTTGACTCCCTTTTCTTCCTTCCATTGATTGTACCATATTTGTGCCACCCCTTTGAGTTGGTAGGCTACCAACTCCACCTTATCTCTCGATCTTACACCCATGATAGCCAATACCTTGTAGACATTATCAATGAACTCATGAGAGTCCTCATTTACCTTAGACTCATAGAATTCTGAGGGATTCATCCTCATGAATACTCTTATCCGATAAGCTGGTGATAAGGGGCTTGGGCCCCTTGATTGGCTTGATTAGCTACAACTGTGCAATCAAGTTTAAAGTATCCCTAAGCTCTCTATTGGTCGGTTGCTCCTCGGTTGTGCGAGCTCATCTTCCTCTCATGTTAGGCATGATCTAGTATAGCAAAGGATAATCATTAGGGGGAAAAGACTTACTTCAACTCTATAGAATGACCTAGAACATGAACAAGGGATAAAACATATCATAGCCTCTTACTCATAGTTGTGGTGCACAACACAACCATGAATAAGACTCTAATCAATATGGTGTATTGGACTCCAAATATCTAGCAACCTAGTGCTCTTATACTATCTTTGTTACGACCCAAGCCTAGTGCCTAGATGTGACTGGCGAATGGAGAACTCAAAGGAACCCCAAATAAGCCTCATAGCATATCATTACACATCCTTAGTTGCAAAAGCAATTAAATGATAATGAGAGATAAGCATAAGCAAGAGAACTGGGGCTAAAGATAAACTTCCATATCATATCATTAAGAAACAAGAGAGTCAAGGCTCATAGCATAGATACATAACATGTCCAATAACACCTCTACTACATAGATAAAAGCAGGCCATGACAAAAAACCGAGCTCACCCTCATAGTCAATATATAAATAAAGGTAAGACCATCTTAATACATAGCAAGAGATCAAAGGCAACATCCTCGAAATGGAGGACTTACCACAAGCTTGAGATTCAATTGTACAAGCCACGTAGAGGAGGAGGAGGATCAAACGGTGTATTGATTCCTACATGGTGACATCATGTAGGCATAAAGTATGTGTTAGTATAATTGAATGTACTAAGTATGTAGGATGCAATGCAACAAGAGATAGTAGCATAATAAAAATGTGTAAGTATAGGCAATGAGTAAATATGGCAATATGTTGTGCATGGGGGATGCTCGTAGTAAATCATACTTATATGGATCATAAATAAGTGTAACAAGTAACCATTCTTAGTGCAATCCAAGGCCTACCACATTGTTGGAGAGGCGCATGAGGTATGAACCCCTTTATGAGATTGATGGAGTACAAACCCCTCCAACAAGATTGATGGAGTACAAACCCCCCAATAAGGTTGATGGGTGTACCCCCAACAAGGTTGATGGATACGACTCACACCTACCATCCCCTGAGCTAGGCGATTGAGGTACCAACCCCTCAACAAGGTTACACGGGCCTACAACCCCTGAGCTAGGCTTGGTCATCCCTAACACTATATAGATAATATATATATACACCCCTCGAGCTTGGTGATCGAGGTACCAGCCCCTCAACAAGGTTACCCGAGCATATAACCCCTGAGCTAGGTTTGGTCATCCCCAACAATATATATATACACAATATATATATATATATATATATACACAGACATACACACACTCCTTTCATCAACATATATATACATCCCTTTTCATCATCATTCCATCATAATTTTATCATCATAGAGTCATTCAACCCATAAGACATGAATAGGACCTTCAATTCCTCAGAAAACCATAATCGGACATTTTATGAAACAGTTAGAGGATATGTAGTACTAGTGTAAAACCATACAATTCAAGAGTGTTATTATTCTAGAAAATTCAATGTAAAATCATCAGTAGATACCTGATAACACCCTCAAGCAATAGACATCAGAATCATTCATAAAATCTCACATTAGATCTTAGATTCATAGCCCAAAACATAGTAAAACAGTCACAATTTCATAAACTCCAACATAGTATGTAGTGAATTCCATATTAAGTAAGACCCATTAGTAAATCCACTTTAAACCATGAAATTTTTAAGAAAAGGAACCTTAGGCATCATAGATGAAAGGAATCCATAAAAGAAACCCACATACCTTAGCTTTTGGAGATGAACTTGATGAAGATTGAAGATGGAGACTTAAAGCTTGACGGAAAATCCTTAGATCCAGATGAGTTTTGAGACTTGAGTTTACAATATAAAATATTGGTTAAGTATTTGAATGAATATTCGAAAATATTTAGAATGATATAAGGGTGGAAAATGGCTAAGTATAGGTATTTTTACATTTGGGAACACTTAGGGGCAAGACATAAAAGTCTTGGACTGAAGTCAAAACTGAGTAAAAAATACACTAATGCGCCTGGGGCGCGGAAATCTCACTAGAATTTGCATATTTGAAAAATCAAAATTGCTAACCGATAGCTCTTAAATCGGGGTTAGAGCCATTTTTCACCCAATTTGACCCCCTGTGCAAGAATATGAAGTCAAATTTTCAATATCACACATAGATTTTGAGATATGTAAAAATTACTATTTTAGACACTTCCGAGGCATATTTTTGGCCACTTTTTGGGTTTGTTACAGTCATGGTCTATCTCTTCAGAATCTCTAGAAATCCACAAAAAGTACTCTAGCATGATGTAAAGACGGTACTGGTGAAGACTAATAATGGAAGATCTACCCCATCTTCTCACTATGTCATTAATTTATGGAATCTCTGGCCCAAGATCATATTCAGATACTCTCCTATCAGTTGTTGGTGAACCCTTTGGATCAACCTAAACTTTTGAACAACTCATAATGGAGCATATGGTTGGACACTAATCAGACCAACGAGCTCAAGATAGAAAAGCCCTTATCCTCCTACCATGACGTGATCTTTGTTTGACCAAGGATACTTCCATTTAACATGAGCAGAAAGATCCTTCAAAAATATATGCCACCCTTCGGTCCCTTCGGGATTACTGAATTCAGTCATTCTTCCCGAATGAGGGTGAATCTTACCTCACATCCCACTTTGAATATTATTTTGATGAAAATGCCCTAGGGATCATAATTGGAGTAGTAAGTTGTATCCCTAAAAAAATCTTCTACCTCTGACACACTTGGAGTATGCCCTCATTATTTCTGCCACGATCATAGGTACCAAGGTCAGATTAGCTTGGTCTATGGTTCTAGCTAATACCTGCACCACATAGCTCGAGGAGGTATCCATTTTCCTATCTCTTTTAGGAAATAATAAGGTACCCAATAATATAATGGCGAAAGCATTCACATGATACCTTTCCTATGTTTTTGCTAAACAAGAGAACTCTTCGCTAAAATTCCTATAACCATCTTGGTAGCCAAAGTGCGAATACAGAAAGTATAGAGAGATCCAGTTGAAATTCAGGCAAGTTAACCTCGGGTTATACTTAAGTCCCAAATATCTTAAAAACATGTTTGGTGTTTGTTTATGGGGTATAATCTTGCTTTCTCCATAGTAGCTCAGATCAGGGAAACCCCTAATTTCCTCAACAGTCAGAGTCAAGTCAAAGTATTCAAATTTGAAAACCTCCCTAATAGGATCCCAAAACATATACAGATCCTTATTAAGATACCGATTAGGGATGATATAAATGAGGAAGGTCAACCCTCCCACCAGTTGGGCGACATCTCTACCATGATCTTGCCTACTATTCTCCTACTATCTTTGGATGTTAGGGTTAACATCTACCATTTGAGTGTTGGGGAAGTTTGGGAAGGCCATCTTAGATCTGTTAAAAAAGACAAAAACATGTTCTAAAACTCTATTTTGATAATATTTATGCTTGGATTAATTATTGTGATCACATAGACACATAATATGCAATATTTTGTCTAGGGGGTGATTGAACCCTTTAGACTTGAATAGGGTGTCCACTATCATTGTAGATTGGCCCCCATGAGTCAAACTATCCAGTGCTTATGCACGTATAACCTAGTTTCTGGGTGGATACAACTCTATCTTAGGTTTCTAGTGATTGGTTTAGACACTGATTGGGGGTGTTCCTATACGAGAAGCACGTGGTCCAATGGTGGTAAGACCATCAGCTATTCACCACTCATGTGCTTACTCTCTAAAATTTGTATTTTGAAGAAAAGGTGGAAAAAGTGCAAAGGCAGAACATCACCATAAAAAAGAGAAAAAAAGAGGTTCCTAATTAGGGGAATATATTGACACGACCCAAACTAGGGCCTAGATATGACATGACTCACAGGGGACCCGAAGGAACCCCACGCAAACCTCTCTTGACATATCATTACATTATTGGTCGCAGAAGCAATTAAAGATCAATAAAAAAGTAGAAATGGGGCATTTGGACCAATAAAAAACCTTCATTTCATAAAACATCAAGAGAGAGTTAAGAAAGTCAAGCTAATATCATCATTACATGACCAATAAAATCTATAAACATAGAACTTAGCGGGGGCCAAGAAAAGTAACTGGGGTCACCCTCAATATATTGAAAATAGATGATCCAAATAAAAAAGATATAGTCTAAACATAAGCATAAGGGAAGATAGATATTGCCCCCGGACATAAGGACCCACCAAAATCTAACTTGAATAATCCGTCTAGTAGCGTGGAGAAGATTTCAGTAGGAGCTCCAGTTCCCACATGGTAACATCATGTAGGCATAGAGTATATGTTAGTATTCTTGAATGTACTAAGTACGTAGGATGCAATGCAACAAGAGATAGACAACATAGTCATAATGTATAATGATAAGCAATAGATAGCATAATAACCATATGGTATGTATGATCGATGCTTAAGTAAATCATGATTTGCAAATTATTCATCTTACATAGAACATAATATATATATAAGTATGGGAAGAAACCTCAATTGAAATAAAATAAGACCAAGTGAGCTACAACTTGAAATCCTGATATCAATCCTACACAGGAAGAAAAAGGAAAGTTACTTTCCAAGGTAAACCTCTTAATGACTAAGTGGATCCACTAAGCCTTATATGACCAAGTACTCACCTCTAGTTCTTGTACTTGGGTACTCGTCTCAAGCTCCGACTCGGGTACTAGCCTCAAGCTCTCATATTTAGGGTACTCGCCTCTTAGGGATTTGGGAATTCGAATCTTATCTCTTCACCTACGGTGGCACATAATTTTGGGACTTGGGGACTCGCCTCTAGTCCACTCGATACTAATTTTAATCCCACAAAATATATAAGATAATAATAGTTTAATAACTTACAACAAACATACTGACATGGAACAAGTAGCTCTTAACATCATGACCTATAATGATGAGCCTAATCATCATACATTAGAATAAGTCATCATCAACATCAAAGGCTCATAAGAGGGAAAATTATGCTTATATAGAACATAATACATGTGTAAGGAGAGACCATTAATAGTGAATATCCAAGGCCTACCACCTCCTTGGAGAGGCGAATGAGGTACAAACCCTTCAATTGGTTGATGAGGTACAAAAACCTTAACATTGTTGATGAGGTACAAGCACCCCAACATGGTTATCAAGGTACAAAACCCTCGACATGGTTTCACAAGCCTACCACCTCCCGAGCAAGGCGATCGAGGTACAAACTCCTCAACAAGGTTACCCGGGCCTACAACCTCCCAAGTGAGGCTTGGTCAAACCCCAACACTATAGAGATATTCTCATATACATACATTCCTTTTATCATCATGTAGTCATTCAACTCAAAAAATATGCATTGGAGCTTTGATTCCTCTATAAATCATAATCAGATATTTTATCAAACACTTGGTAGGTATGTAGTGCTAGTGTAAACTATGCAATTTAAGAGTAGAATCATTCTAGAAAGTTCAGTATAAAACCATCAATAGATACTTGGTAACACCCTCAAATAATATATATAAAATCCTTTATCAAATCTCACAATAGATATTAGATTCATAGCTCAAAACATGCTAAAACAGTTACAATTTCATAAAACCCCAACATAGTGTGCAGTACAATTCATAATAAGTAAGATTCATTAATAAATCAACTTTAAATCATGTAATGTAGATAAAAAGGAAGCTTGGCTACCATGGGTGAAAGGGCCCAATGATTGAAACCCATATACCTTGACTTTGAAGAATTTTTTGAAAAAGATTTGAATGGAGGCTTGAAGCTTGGATGAATTCCTTAAGATCCGGAAGAGATTTGGACACTTGAATTTTGAGAGAAATATTAGTCTAAGGGTTTGAGAGAGAATTACCGAATGTCTTGGATGATATAAAGGTGAAATATGGCTAATTATATCTATTTTTACATATTGGAAGGCTTAGGCCCAAGACCCAAAAGCCTTGGGTTGAATTCAAAAAAGAACTGCACGAAATAACACACCTGCGCACCCTGGGCGCATCGCTCCAGGGGCACACCTGCTCACTTTGAATTTTTGAAATTTGCTATGGTTACTCTAAAATTGGGGTTGGACTGACTTCACTTCAAGTTGACCCTCTGATCAAGAATATGAAGTCAGATTTTGATATCATGCACAAATTTTGATATATACGAAAATTATGATTCCGGACACTTTCAAGGCACATTTGCAGGCGCCTTTTGGGGTCATTTCAATATCTCCCCCTTGGGAATATTCATCCCCAAATGTCAAAGAAACATACATATGAATAGTAATTATGAAAAAATCAGCCCCAACAAGAATGCAATAATGCACGTAAACACCATTTTCAAAACTCAGCACAAGTATCAAAATTATAATGAACTTGTCAACATAAACATGAATGCATGCAAATGATATAGGGGCTAAAATATAAGGCTTGGAATCATAAAAAGAACTTCATTCATTATCATAAGCTGAGTAGAATGAGGAGATATGGATATTGCTTTTACATGCCCGCTCTGGCTCCCCGAGGGACACTTTCGACTTGATGATTCTTCATAAAGGGCCTTGATGAACATTATATCCTTATTAATCAACTTTTCCACCTTTCCATCCAATACCTCCATCGGGACCTTCTCCTAAGCCATCTTATCCTCCTCAACAACCACAACCTCTAAGAGTCCTATAACACGTGAATCACCAACACATCTCCTCAACTTAGATGCATGAAAAACCATACAAATCATATCCATATCCATAGGCAATTCCCATACGCATGAACCTCTCCAATCCTCCTCAAAACCCTATAAAGACCTACAAAGTTTGACCCATTTGTAAATTTTAAACACACATAGTCCACTTGGTACCATAAACCACCATCTCCCCCTTGGGAAACAACCTCCACTCTAACATCTCTCACCAAGGTCTTTAACTCTAACAAAGTAGGGTCAATATCTTTCTTTGCCTTCACCTCCTTAACTAATGAAGATTTAAGCCATTAACAACCACAACACAACCATTATCAACCTCTTCCAACCTAACTCTGATTCTAGCCAAGTGATGAACCTCTCTAGCCACCCCTTTGCCACCATTATCAACATATGCTAGGCTACCCCTAGACACCCTACTTAGAGCATCGAGCACAATATTAGCCTTATCGGGGTGATAATGCACACTCATATCATAATCCTTAAGGAGTTCTAACCACCTTCTCGTTACCCATAATTCACAGTTACCATATTTAGCACAAAACTTCTCATCCTCCAAGATTTGCAACACCACTCCCAAATTCAGAATATCAACAAGAACATCAAGAACACATCTATCACCAGAACAACTTTGTAGAAATGACTGTGTTCAATGTCCCTAACTCTTACAAGATGATAAATGCAACCCTTAGAGATCAATTGAACCTTAAGATAAGAAATTGACTTACCACTTCACTACCACTTTACAATTCCCCTACTCAAGGATGGGTTCATTAGGGAGTTGGAATCTAACTTTATGGACCCTACAATCAAAGGGGATACTAATATTGTGCGTTTCACCTACCCCTTGCCTCCTTGGCATCCTAAGAAACATAACCACCCTGACCTTGAGGACGGCCCTCCTTGTCCTTGTTCCGAACGTAAGGGCAATCAACAAGCTTATGGCCTACCCTCCCACACCCATAATGTGCACTTGAATTCTTTCAGCATTTGCCATGATGATGATTTTCACTTTAGGGGCATTTTGGAAAACTCATCCCACTATTGTCAACTTGGAACCTTGGTTTATCTACTCCATCATCACCCTCTTTACTCTTATTGCATTTACGAGGACAATCCCTCCTCTTATGCCCCTCTTCAGCACAACTAAAGCAAGCATTGGTGCCCCTCAAACATGGGCCTCGATGCACCTTACCACATATTGGACATATAGCATCACCTATATCTTTGAGACTTTAGAACTTTCCTTCAAAATGGGACCTCTTGGCCTCACTACCCCTTCTCTTACCATTTGAAGTCTCGGGGCACTCACTTGTTGATTGAGTTGTGTTGTCAATTTTGTCACCGCTTTGGCCAATACCCATAGAGCATTGCAAACCTCCATATTTGATATATCACCTTCCTGAGTAGCTTGAGACATATCCTAAAATGTAATTGCCAGTGATTAGCAATAAGCCCTAGGGGACCTAACTCTATCGCACAACATGGATCATAAAGAAGTGAAACATTTCCTAGAATGCCTCATAGCCTCCTATTCATAGTCATGGAGTTCTTAACAACTATGAATGAGACTCTAATTGATGTGGTGTGTTGGACACCGAGGACCTAACAACCTAGTGCTCTGATACCAAGTTTGTCATGACCAAAGCTAAGGCCTAGATGTGATACAGCGCTGGGGGGACTCAAAAGAACCTAGCAAGCCTCTTAATATATCATTACACATCTTTAGTCATAGAAGCAATTAAACAACAATAAAAGAGTAGAAATAGGGCATGGGGGATAAGGGAAAACCTTCATTTCATAAAACATCAAGAGAGAGTCGAGAGAGTCATGCTTTAGCATTATTACATAACTGTCCAACAAAACCTCTAAACATAGAACTTAGTAGGGACCAGGACAAGCAACTGGAGTCACCCTCAGAATAATGACAAATGATTATCCAAATATACAAGATATAGTCTAGACATAAGCATAAGAGAAGATAGGTATTGTCCCCGGACATAAGAACTCACCAATAGCTAACTTGAACAATCTGTCTAGCTGCGTGGAGAAGATTTCAATAGGAGCTCTAGTTTATACATGGTGACATCATGTAGGCATAGAGTGTGCGTTAGTACATTTGAATATACTATGTATATAGGATACAATGCAATAAGATATAGGCAACATACTTATAATTCATAATGATAAGCAATAGATAACATAATAATAATATGGAATATTTGATCAATGCTTAAGTAAATTATGCTTTGCAAATCATTCACCTTACCTAGAACATAAGACATAAATGTGCGAAGAAACCTCAACCGACATAAAATAAGACCAAGCTAGCTACAACATGGAATCCCGATGTCAACCCTACACTGGAAGAAAGGGGGAAGTTACTTGCCAAGGTGAACCTCCTAATCACTAAGTGGATCCACTAAGCCTTATGTGAACCAGGTACTCACCTTTAGTTCTTGGACTCAGGTACTCGCCTTAAGCCGGGACTCGGGTTCTAGCCTCAAGCCCTCATACTTAAGGTACTTGCCTCTTAGGGATTTGGGGACTCACCTCTAATCTCTTCACCTACGGTCGCAAGTAGTTTTGGGACTTGAGGACTCACCTCTAGTCCACTCGATGATAAGTATAATCCCACAGAATATAGAAGATAATCCTACTTTAATAACTTACTACAAACATAGTGACATGGCACGAGTAGCTCTTACGATAATTGACCTCAAATGGCGAGCCTAATCATTATACATAAGAATGGGTCATCATCAATATTACCCTTACATTAGCATCAACATCAAAGGCTCACAAAAGGTGAAATCATGCTTCTATAAAACATTATACATATGTAAGGAGACACCATTAATAGTGAATATCCTAGGCCTACCACCTCCTTGGAGAGGCGAATGAGGTACAAACCCCTTAGTTGGTTGATGAGGTACAAACCCATCAACATGGTTGATGAGGTACAAACCCCCTAACATGGTTATCAATGTACAAACTCCTCGATATAGTTTCATGGGCGTACTATCTCCCAAGCAAGGCGATCAAGTTACAAACCCCTCAACAAGGTAGGCCTACTACCTCCCGAGTGAGGCTTGGTCAATCCACAACACTATAGTGATAATATCATATACATATATTCCTTTCATCATCATATAGTTGTTCAACTCATAGGACATGTATTGGACCTTCGATTCCTCTAGAAATCATAACAGGATATTTTATCAAACACTTGGCAGGTGTGTAGTGCTAGTGTTAAACTATGTAATTCAAAAGCAGAATCATGCTAGACAATTCAATGTAAAACCATCAATAGATACTTAGTATTACCATCAAACAATAGACATCAAACCCTTCATCAAATCTCATAATAAATCTTAGATTCATAACTTAAAATATGCTAAAACAATTACAATTTCATGAAACCCCAACATTGTGTACTGTGAAATTCATAATAAGTAAGACCCATGAGTAAATCAACTTTAAATCATGCAATTTAGGTTAAAAGAAGCTTGGGCACCATGGGTGAAAGGAGGTAATAGTTGAAACCCACATACCTTGAATTTGGAGAATTCCTTGAAGAAGATTTGAATGGAGGCTTGAAGCTTGGATGAATTCCTTCAGATCTAGAAGTGATTTGGACACTTGAATTTATAGAGAAATATTAGTCGAAGGGTTTGAGAGAGTATTGGGGAATGTCTTGGATGATATGGAGGTAAAATATGGCTAAGTCTAGGTATTTTCACATATGGGAAGGCTTAAGCCAAAGACCCAAAAGCTTTGGACCAGACTCAAAAAAAGCTGGATGAAATAACACACTAGCGCGCCTTGGCCACATATCGCCAGGGGTGTGCCTGCTCACTATTTTTTATTTTTCTCATTTTGAAATTTTGAAATCACTACGGTTGCTCTAAAATTGAGTTGAGACTTATTTTCTACTCAATTTGACCACCTTATCAAGAATATGAAGTCAATTTTTTGATATCATATATGAATTTTGAGATATATGGAAATTACGATTTAAGACACTTTCGAGGTACATTTTCGGACACTTTTTGGGGTCATTTCATATAGGAAAGGAATGCCAGTTCATTAAAGCAATAATAATTAGAACATTAAAATAGTAATAAGCCAATAAACTTTACGGAGTAGGGATTTGGGAGTTAGAGCAGTAATACAAGCAAATAAAAGGAGAGGAGAAAGGGAAGAGGAAGGAGTGTTAAATTAGTGGGGGATGACGGAAAGGAAGGGGATAGTTAGAGGAAAATGGGGAAAGGAAAAAGAAAATAGAGTTAGGAAGGAAAAATAATAGCATAATATTAAACAAAGAAGGAAGGTAAAGCGGTTAAGGAAAGCATATAAGTATAAAAAGAAGGGAATAAAAATAACAGGGGTTTGGGGAAGTGGATTAACATTCATAAAAGAAAAACCCACATAAATCATGAAACATGTAATGGTTAGAACCTAGAATCCCCACCCGATCTGTCATTCTATCGTGCCTCATTTTTCTTCATAAAAATGGAAACCTAGACAATATCATGGCATAACACTTTTAGGATTTGAAATTAAAGATTGAAGAGTCGCCACCTAATGATTTTAAGGTGCATTAGGACACCATTCTATCTAAAAAATAAGTCTAAGCCTAAGGTCACCAGAAAATGGATAAGGGTTCAAGTTACCTCGAAGTAAAGGTATTAGGCACCCTTCGAGGTCAACAATGCGGGTCTCAATCGTATCTCGTATTTTATGTGGGTGTTGAAACAAATAGGGTCTCTATTTTAAGGAAATTAACCTAATTAATTTTAAATGATAAAAAGAGAGAAATTTGACAAATAGAAACAAGAGCAAAGCAAATAATTACAAAACTAATTTATCCTAATTAATTAAAAATAAACAAAAGAGAAAATACTAGACTAAGCGAATTATTTTTCACTCGGATCAATACTTGGCTTTTATTATTTCGGAAAACAAAATTAGATTTCGTCATTTTAGCTTCACTTGGCTTGTTTATGCTGAAGGATGAAAACCAAAGTTTTGTCTTGTTGATATCGAGTTGTTGACATCAGTTTACACCCTTACCCCTCCTATATTTATTTATTATTAACCTTAAAGTGCACTAAAAATGAAAAATACTATTGTTTTTCTAAATTGCCTAGCATCTTATCTTATGGTCTAAGAGGCATTGGACTTCTAATTTAGGTGTCTTTAGACTAAACGGGAATATAGGGATCCTATTAGACACATCGGCAAACAAAACACGAAATACATCAGTCTGCACAAAGGTTCTCAAATAAGCCTCTCATCCAATTAGCATGCTTCAAAAACAAATAGTGCAAAAGAACTATTATTTATGCATCATATGACAACATTAAAACTTAATAGAAGATTTTGATTTTAAAAAATTTGTTTAGAATGCTTATTACAAATATGTTTAACAAGTGACATTTTTAATGTTTAAAAAAAATTCTTAGAAGGCAATTAAGTTTTTATAAAAAAGGATAAAATCATATAGGCATAATTTCTAACATGTGAAAATAATAATAATATATATATATATATATATTTTAAAACTTAATAGAAGATTTTGATTTTAAAAAATTTGTTGAGAATGCTTATTAAAAATATGTTTAACAAGTGACATTTTTAATGTTTAAATAAAATTCTTAGAAGGCAATTAAGTTTTTAAAAAAAGGATAAAACCATATAGGCATA